>PVHX01004619.1:0-123060 GCA_004024805.1 Geosciurus inauris
TTGTTCACTTATGTCATTCTTTAGTTCGCTGATCATTTTAATTATGTACATTCGGAATTCTTTCTCTGACATTTCATCAACTGTGCTGTCAATGGATCTGTTACAGTGGTATCCAGGTTTATTTGGGGCACTTTCTTCCCTTATTTTTTCATGTTGATTGTGTATCTTCCTTTCTTGAAATACCAATCTGAGGTATTGCAGCTTCTATCCTATAATCTTGTATTTACACTCCAGATTACCTGTGTCTCACCTTGGAGCTACTTCTGTTCCCCCAGTGTCCCCCGATGGGCACTACTGTCACTAAAGTTGGTGGCAGAAGTAGTGGATGTACCTCTAGAGTGCAATGGGAGTGGCTTTGGCTGGGCTCCTGAGGCGGCCCCTGAGATCTCTTTTGGCCCTCTCTTGCACTCCTGCTGGGGTATAGGAACTCTGGAGCAGAAGTAGAGGCAGGCTCAGGTCTCACTTAGGCAGAGACACAAGCTGGAGAGTTTGTGCGCAACCCTTACCATGAGTATGAGCTCCCCTGGGGTTAGAGGCTAGCAGGCTCTGGTCTGCCTTCAACTGGGCACCCTGGCATTCCCACCGGAACTCTGGAGCGGAAGTGAGGCAGGACCAGAGCGCACTAGGGTGGGGCCTCTTCACGCTGGGGTCTCTGGAGGCAACTCTTTTCCTGGGTGTGCTTTCCTCTGTGGCTGGTAGCAATCAGACTCTGGTCAACCCTTAGTTGGACACCCGTGGATTTTCCTGAGAGTGGATCTGGGCCCTTTGCAGCTCCTGCCGGACCCCAGGAACTCTGGAGTGGAACTGGGGCAGACCCAGGCTGCCCTTGGATGGGGCTGCCTCGCGCTGGTGTCTCTGGAGCGACTCTTGCCCTGAATTTGGGTTCCCCAGTGGCTTGAGGTAGCTGACCTTGGTCACCTTTTGGCTGGACAACCGTGGAGTTTCCTGAGGGCTGATCAGGGCTCTCTGTAGCTCCTGCCAGTCCCCAGGAACTCTGGAGCAGAACTGGGGCGGGCCCAGGCTGCCCTTGGGCAGGGCTGCTTTGCGCTAGGTTGTCTGGGGGGACTCTTACCCTGAGTTTGGGCTCCTCAGTGGCTCAAAGTGGCAGTTCCTGGTCTCCCTCTTGCTGGACACCCGTGGAGGTTCCTGCAGGTGGATCTGGGCCCTCAGCGGCTCGTGCCGGTGCACCGGAGCTCTGGAGCAGAAGTGCGGCAGGTTGTCTCCGCTGGTGTCTCTGGAGCGACTCTTACCCTGAATTTGGGCTCCCTAGTGGCTAGTGGCTGGGGCCGTGTGACCATGGGAGCAACTGCTAGGGGCCCTGCATGGTTGGGTGGGCGCTGGAACCAGGTACCCCGTGTAGAAGCAGGCCCCACCCGGGGTGAGCCCTGGGCTGGGACTCTGAGCCGCCACAGCTGAGCTCTGTGGCTGCTTGCTGCTGAAGTCATGCTGCTTGTGGCAATGGCTGCTGCCTGGTGGCCCTGCTTACATGCGCAAGTGAGATTCCTGCCGGGGCAGCTGTAGGATGATGTCCAGAAGCTGGCTGGGAGATGGTATTTCCACAGCTTCAATCTCTGGCTCTGGAGAGACTGACCACAGCATCCGTCTAGGCCGCCATCTTGGAACCGCCCCCCTGGAAATAGGTCAAGTCTTCTTAAGACATCAAGGTTGACGGAATTTCTTTTGGTGGCATGCTAAGCTCATGATAGAGGTGACATTAGTGTTTGACAGAGGTACACATGCAGTAGTCACGGAGCTGAGGTTTTGGAGTGCAGGCACTTGTGGAGTGACTTTGATTCCAGTACCTACGGTGTTGGATAGTTCACAGTTATGGCAGCTCTTGTGCTTGTGATGTTGGCACAGGCTGAGTGGCCATAAGGCCAGGGTCCAAACTGTAGGCATTCCCAGAAAGACAGTGTCTCCAGGGCGTATAGCACTGCTGAGCCTGCAGGAATGGTGGCTGCAGTGCCTGAAGCACAGGCACGTGGGGAGAGGCCACAGTATTGTCTGCAGAACTGGAGCCCATGGCTCTAGCATCCAGGTACTGGCCACCTTATAACAGGAATGGTTCCGTTGCCTAAGGCACAAATGAGTAAAGAGTGGCTGCAGAGTCAGGCTTTAGAGCAAGAGCATGCATAGAATCACTACAGTTCTGAGGTTCAGAGCAGTATAATAGTGGAGCAAAACAGCCATGATTCAGACAGGCGCTTTAGCAAAACTTTGGGGGAGACCCATAGCAGCATCTCTTGTGCTTTCTAGGGAGTCTGTGGCTATTAGTTACCTGAGCCGTGAATGTTACTGTTGTCCTCTATGGAGATGAGTCCTGACAAACACAAGGTCCTCTTTTGTGAAAGGTGAGGGTAGTCTGCATCTGTCATGGAGATGACTGAGATCCTTGGCACAAGAGGCTGGCAGAGTCATTCCTCTGCAGAACAGATCACTGGGGATTATGGTGGCACTCACGGTGTGGCTAACAGATCATTCCTGCCCTTCCCTTCTTTGTTCCTGGCCATTTTCAGATGTCCCTGCTATGCCAGTCTCCCTAATGATCCTGTGATCCTTTCAGTGCAGTTATTCTTTTTTTTTCCCCTCCCCTGTGTTATTTTTGGCCTTAATTGGACTTTTGAGCCAAGTTTGTTTTGTAATTTTGCTCAATACTTTATATTTTACTGATTGTCTATGAAATTGTGATATCAATTATTGAGAAAGAGGTATTGAAATCCCCAAATACTACTTCTGGATCATTCTCTTTCACCTTGTAGTTATATTAGTCTTTGCTTTGTTTCTGAAGCTTTGTTATTAGTACAGAAGTTTAACATTGCTGTTTTGTTGATCAGTTGACGTCCTTATATTATAAAACAATCAATTTTCTTTCAGGTAATATTCTTTTCTTTAAAATTCAATGTCTGATGTTTATATATTCCCTGCAGGCTTCTTCTGTTTAGTATTAACATGACGCATGGCTACCCAGTAAGTTCCCCAGTGTGGGATCTAGGCTCCCTCCTATGGTCTTTTGATAGCACTTTATTGCAAAGGAAACCTCGGAGATACTGTCCTGAGATTCTTTTTGTATTGCCTGTTCTATGATGAATTGAAACAATTTGCAGGGAATGAAAAAACACTTGCTCTCAGAAATATAAACAGAACATCATCTAAACATTAGGAAAATATATTTGAATTAAACCCCTAAATTTTCCACTGAGAAAAATAAAAAAGTTAAAATCTATTGGAAGTGAAATTTTCATCACGGATGTAAAAAGGTATATGAATTCATCTTAAATTAAGTCAATGAGCACAATCTATTTCATTCTTCTTTGCTTAGGCTAAATAAATTATCATTTACATTACAACTGAAATTTTTCTCTTAATTCCAACTCCCTAATATCGATATTTAAAACAAAGTGATTCTTTTCAACTCACCAGACTTTTGCTGAAATCTAATTATTTCTTTTCCTTCTTCATGAGATATAAAAAGTAGAGCCCCCAAACAAACAAACAAAAAACCCAGTTATTTATAAACTAATTAAAAATACATTTAAAATTGAGAGTTGATTTTAGTGTGGGGAAAAAATGCCTATCAATATCACCAGATGTGGCCTCATTAAAACAAAAATTTTGTCTTTGAAGAAAAAATTCAACATTAGCATCAAGGAAAAGGTGATTTAGCCACTAGAAGTCTAGAAGGTAGCCCCTCTACCTCTCTGGCACCTTCTCCAGTCTATAAGCCCATGAAACTTTTATGATCACTTTTGTGGAAACCTGAAACTACCAAGTCTTTCTGGATGGTTCATAGAAGAACCTAGATCACAAGCAGTGGAAAGCTGTCTATGCTCCAAACCCTTCCATGTAGAAATATGGTCCAGTGAGCTCTACCTGCTCTCTTACATCATCTTCTCACTGTACCCTCTGTAAATTAGTGTATAAACATGGCCTGACTGAGCCATATCCACCATCTGAAGCTTGATGAGGAAAAGCCCAGAAAGCTGAGTTTAGTTTCAAATGTACCCTGAAGTCTGAGCTTTATCACTACTGTGTGTGGTCACTGCCCAGACCTGTAGCTTGATCTACTTACAGAACATGTACTCTTTTTGTCACCAACAGCACAGGATGGGTGACTGTGTGCTGCAGTTATTCCATTTTATCTCTAGTTGTCTTGGTCTGGATCTCAGACTAATTTATATATGGTAGATTTGTGGAGTGAATCACTAGCCTCACAACAGGATGGGTTTTATAAGCTTTAATATAAGATAACATAACAATAAGCAAGCAACAGTTATACTTTACAATATTGAGTATTGTATATAATGAATCAATAATATAGAAGAAAAGAAAGAAAGAGTGGCTCCAGCCCAATAAGCATTCACCAATCAACACCGGATAACACAACATAGGTTTGCAAGTACACTCAATGCATCATCATCACCTTCAACACCCAGCCTTGGGTAAAATAAACAACACCAAGAATGGGGTAAACACATAGGTGAGAGTCTTTCTTCTCCACTCAAAGTATCATCATCACCTTCAACACCTATCCTCAGGTAAAAGGAGCAACACTGAGGGTAGGGTAAAAACATAGGTGACAGTCAGATTCTTTCTTCACAAATCAGGTTCCTTCTTTTCATCATCAGGTTTCTTCTTCTACACTGAAAGCATCGGATTCCTTCTTCCCCAGTTGGATTCCTTCTTCTCCAGTTGGATTCCTTCTTCTCATTCTCATTCCCCTTTGGAGGACTTAAAAAGGCACAGCAACCTCTCCCAATATGCAGTCTGGTGTTATGCAACTGGCCTTAGGTTGTTTATTCTCTGTAAGGTGAGAACTGGCCAGGTTCCAAGCTCACAGGGTCAAAAGTTGAAAGTTCTGATGCACCAAGAGCTCCTTAGTGCACCAGATGGCCCTGAGCAATAACATTGAGAGTGTTTACTGTCTTCAAAGTCTCTCCAAATTCCTCACTAATGGGCCCCCCTTTCCTAAGTCACTTAAGGATGGGCCCATATTATTAACTATCTATACACTAGTTCAGATTAGCACAGAAAGAACAATCTCTATATACAGTTTCCATGTACCATAGAAACTCCTTGAGTTATCAAGTCTTATCACTTTTAATTGATCTAGTGAGCATAATGAGTATAATGTTAGGTCTTTACATGTAGATAACAATAAACCTAATACTATTACCTAGAAATTCAGGAGTCATCAAGGGCTTTCATTTAGATTACTTAAGTTAGTGACTAGAAAAAACATGAGGGTAGGTTTTCTAAACTCTAGCATCGGGAAAACAAGTTCTGCCACATATATGTGTAATGATCTCAAATAAACCACAGCCTACATGCTCATGTTTCTTAACCATCTAAATGGTTGACAATGCACCATCAACCTTGATTTTAACTCTCAATTGGAAGTAATTGCAGCATCTATATCATGGGATTAAATGCACTTATAAAATAGCCATATGGAAAACACTCACAGATATAAGAAATGGTCACCTGAAATTCAAATGTTGAATAATAATAATCATTAGTATTTATCTTCAGGAATGAATTTTAACTTAAAAGTTCATTTTAAGAAAGATTAGACTACATTATTTTCATGTTAGCCTTCCTTGCTAAAATCGTATGTAGGCATGATAATTTTCAAGCAATAATATGCAAATTTAAAGGATATGTTTCAATTGGAAGATACAGACAACAGTAGGACTGACGAAGCATTCACGGAACAACATAGGAGGTCCTCAGTAGTTAGAAGGCAGTAAAAGGTACAGGTAACCTAAGCTCTTGAGGAGAAGGATTTTATCTCTATATATACACACATGTATTTTATGAAAACTGTAGAGCCAATAGTAATGTCTTGGTCCAACATAACTGAACATCAAAGGCAAGCAGTGCAAGTCAGAGAAAGTAGCTGACTTAAAGAAGTGAGGCTGTTTAATAATCTCATAGGGACTTGACAGACCAGGTCTTTGGATCTGTGGGTGTTATGCACATAGAACAAAACTACAAAGACAACAAAAAAATTATGTAAGATCATAGATGAAGTTCAAATTTCTTACTAAAAGGATAAGTGTATGTGAATTGTTGGTAAAGTATCTGTTTTGTCTGCAAGGAAATATGCCATATTTTTTCTTTGATTTCTTGTCAAACACTGCTCTCTAGTGGCCCTAGAGAAAATGCTAGTATTAGCATTTTGTTCTTTTTAATTATACATGACAGTAGAATGTATTATGATATATTTATATAAGCATGGAGTATACCTTATTTTAATTTGGATCACAGTCTTGTAAATGTGTATGATATTGAGATTCACTGTGGTACATATGTACATAGGAAAGTTATGTCAGATTCATTCCACTGTTTTTCCTATCTGGCCTCTCTTTCCTATCTTTCCCCCCTCCTTTCCCTTCACTCTCCTTTGTCTAATGCACTGAATATTAAAATGCTGGATTTCCTTTCCTGCCACTATTCCTGCTTCCAAATGCAGCCCATATGATTTTTGTTTCTCTTAGATAAAAAAATTTGTGTAGATTTAGTAGATATCTGTGTATTTTCTTATGCATGTAGTTAATAGGCATATTTCATTTTACTTCTGTAATATCTGGGAAAATGCTGAGAATGAAGACTGACACATTTACATAAGTTAGTTGAGAATTTCTACTAATTTTCAAGTGTTTTAATACTAATATATTTTCATTTAAATTATTCACTTTGGGTTTATTTACTTTAGTGATTCTACATCCCAACACACACACTTAAAGACATAACTACCTATTCCATTTTTCTTTGGGTCATCATTCAAGAAATTTTACTGGTTAACATCTAGAGAAGAGAAATGGTCCCAAGTTTTCCTGTGACTTTAGCTTGAGTTAGGAGGCAAAATAAACCTTAATATTAAGTATTACTAAAATGAATTAATTAAAAAAAACAAATGTAAAAATGTTCATTTTCCTTTCACAAGTTTGTGAGATTTTTGCCTTGCTTGCTCCTGAAAGAGAGCCTGAGCTAATGGAAGAATCCAGGTTTACTGATGGTAGACCTAGCTCCTGAGAAAACTCGGTGCTTCTACCACCTGTGAGGTAGACACCCAACTAGCAGGTAGCCTTGGCAGGAGAGTTTTTTTTTTTTTTAGTTCTATCATTAAAAGCCTCCAGGCACTTTCAGGACTGTCATTTTAAGTAGTTTAATGACCCAGTCTTATTCAAAATTACTGTTGTCATTATTATTAGAGGTTGGAAATAAGCAAGATATCCTAAATATCTGAGGATTAAATTATAACACAAGATGAGTCAAGCTTTGAGGAAAGAGAATAAAAACTGAGTGAGAGAAAAAAATAGAGAAAAAGGGAAAGGAGGGAGGGGCAGAACAAGCAATTGGAGCCTACAACTCTGCAGAAAAATAGCATTTGCTCCAGAAACTCTGAGAAATTTGGCACTTCCACATTTAAAATTATGCTGATAAGTAAAATAGTTTATTAAAGTAGAATACATTTAAAAAATGAAAATGAGTGAGTGATGTAGATCAGTGGTAGACTGGTTGTCTAACACACAGGAGATCCTGGGTTTAATTTCCAGTACCACAAAACAAACAAGCACAGGATGAGATAAACAGGAAACTGCTGATGAAGGTGTTTTCTCAAATTCTTTTCTAGTATTTCCTAAGAGTATTCAATGGAATACATTGAAATATCAACCTAAATATCCAATCTCATTAAAAAATTATTCCAATGTATGTAGGGAAATCAGACTATCAGATCCTGTGGGCATCAAGTATTAACATCACATTAGTTATTTCTTTTAGGCTAAATTCTGGTTTATCAAATAATCTTCTAATAATTTGTTTTTTCATAGTTTCCTGAAATAAAAACTAGAAATGGACCTACAGATATTTCTACTTTATATTTGATAGACATATTTTATATATTAATAAATTAAGATTTCTACTAATATACGGATACCTTTTAAATTTAAATTTATTTGGCATCCTGATACTCATCAAGGCAATATATCTGTTCTCTAAATTTGAGAGCACAAACACAGATGGAGGTAACTTTATTTACCTAATGTCTCCTTCTAAAGTTGGTTGGTGGGCAGTTAGTAATCTCTTCCATGCTGACAGCTGCATTCACTAGGTAACTTTCCTCCCTCCTAAGTCTGTTGTAACTATGATCTCAGTGTCTATGTCTTATATTTATTTCTACTCTTATGCAATTTAGAGTAAAATTAGCTAAATGTCTTCAGTTCTAAGAGAATTTCTATTCAGAAGCTTAAATAATTGAGTAGAACAAAATACCGAATCCAAAAAGTAAATAGGATCCAAAAGAACAACATAACTTATTCCTCTTATCTATCCGTAATCTTATACTCTTTTACCAACATCTCCCCATTCACCATCCACTCCCATTCTCCCAGTCCCTAGCTTCCCAACATGCTACTCTCTAAGCTTACCAGCATGCTACTCTCTACCTCCCTAAGTTCAATATTTTTTAGATTTCAATTGTAAGTGAAATCAGAGCATTTGTTCATCTGTGGCTGGCATATTTCACTTAATATATTATCCTCTAGGTTCATGTGTATTACCACAATTGACAGAATTCCCTGATTTTTTTAAGGCTGAATAGCTCCATGTATATATACATGCCACATTTTTAATTCATTTATCTGTTTATAGACAGGTGGTTTCTGTACCTTGGCTATTTTAAGTAGTGCTGAAGTAAACATGGAGCACAGATTCTCTTCAGCATGCTGATTGTTATGGTTTAGATATGAAATGCTCCCCAAAAGACCAAGTGTCAGACAATGCAAGAAAGTTTAGAGGTGAAATGATTTCACTATGACACCCTGAACCTAATCAGTACATTAATACAGTTTATTGGATTATCTGGGTGGTAACCATAGGTACGTAAGGTGTGGCTGGAGGAGGTAGGTACAAAGATGTGTACCTTTGGTGTATATATTTCATCCCTGCTGAGGAGGGCACTCTGCTTCCTTGTGATCATGTCCTGAACCAGTGTCCTCCACCACTTCTTTCCACTGTGATGTTCTGTCTCAGGTTTAGCACAGAGCAATGGAGTTGGCCAGCTATGGACTGAAATCATAAGTGCCAAATAAATTTCCTCCTCTAAAATTCTTCTTCCCAGGTCTTTTGATCACAGTGGCACAAAAAACTGACTAAAACTCTGATTTCATTTCCTTTGAGTTTATATACTATAGTGGGATAGCTGGATCATATGATAATTCTATTTTTGATTTTTTGAAAAACCTCTATACTATTATTATAGTTAATAATATATTTTGCATTTCAAAATAGTTAAATGAGAGAATTATAAATGTCTTCACCACAAGGGAAGGATGATTATTTGAGTTGTTGGTTATGCTAATTGCACTGATTTGATCATTCTACAGTTTATACATGTAGCAAAAAATCTACTTGAGGTCAGGTGCAGTTGTCCATACCTGTAATCCCAACAGCTCTAGAGGCTGAGGCAGGAGGATTGCAAATTCAAAGCCATCTCAGCAATTTAGTGCAGCCCTGAGCAATTTAGCAAGACCCTGTCTCTAAATAAAATATAAAAAGGGCAGAAAGTGGCTCAGAAGTTAAACACCCCTGGGTTCAATCCCTGATATCAAACAACTAAAAAACCAAAATCATCTATTTGAAGCTCATAAATATATACAATTATTTTTCAGTTAAAAATAAAACAAAATTTTAAAAAAGTACTACAGCATACTCAGCCTAATTTTCTCATAACCTTCTGAAGCTACATCTTTAGCAATTAGACTTCTGAAAATTGAATTATTGGATTAAGAATTGGAAAATATTAAAATATTACACTTGTCAAATACCTTATTTTAAACTCAAAAAAATATTAGGACTCAAAAATTTCATGTGACAACATACTAATTTAACTCATTCTTTATCTTTCTAAAAAAGGAAAAAGGAAAAAAACACAAATAAATTAATCAGTTGACTTAGAAATACAGTTTCTCCACATCCTCTGCCTTTTTAAAATTTCAATTAACTTGGAACTATGCTATATGCTATAAGAGCAATTTTATTGCATCCGGGTAGTTAACAAGAAAGGAAATGGTAGAGGGCAAGATGCTATTGGCAAAGACGGTATCAACATCAGTGAAAAACTTTTAATGGGAATCTTAATGTTCTAGAATGATTCATAAACTTGGCAAAGTAGCATCTTGGGAATCATTTAGTCTAGAAATATATCAGTTATGTGATAAAGAAAAACGTGAGTTTATGAAACTGTCAGAATATAATACAACTGAATTCTACAGCCTGAGACATTGATCTGCATGTAGGTAATACCAGTTCTTCCAGTAATAAGACTGTCTTGAGGTTTCATATTGGATTAAACCTATTTATTACTTTGTTGTATAAAATTCAACATGTTATATAACATTCAACAATATTCAATATAACAAAGATGGCCAAAAAGATGATACAGCATTCAAAGAAACCACACACTTTATTTGCTGACCTTTCAAAGTAGATTTTTTATTGTTTTCAAACTAAAATTAGTATTTATAAATAGATGATTGTTTAAACTAATAAGCTTTATATTCAGGGACTGTTTGAGGCTCACAGCAAAACTGTGTGGAAGATTCAGAGAGTTTTCCATGTAACCCTTGAGTCCATACACACATAATACCCTTCACTATTAACATCTTGAACCACAGTAGTGAATTTGTTACAATCAACGAACTCATATTGACACACTACTAGCTTCCAAAGCCCATAGTTTACATCAGAGACAACAGCTCATAATGTTGCAGATTCTGTGGGTTGGGCAATATATAATGACATGTACTTCCCATTATTTTATCATACAAAATAAATTCATTTCTTCAAAAATTCTCTGTTCTGCTTATTCACCACTGCCTCTTCTCTGAAAATCAATGACCTTTTCTATGGTTTTATAAAGTTGTTTTTCTAGTGTCATACTGTAAAAAGCACACAGTATGCTGCTTTCTCATATTGGTATCATTCATCTATTAATATGCATGTAAGTTTCCTGCATGTCTTTTTATCACTTGACCAACATTTCTTAGTGCTGAATAAGATTCCATTGTTTCATGTACCAGTTTATCCACTCACCGACAGAAGGACATTTTGGTTGTTTCTAAAATTTGACAATTATGAATAAACTTTCTATAAACATTGTATGCAGATTTTTGTGTGGACATAAGTGTTCAGCTCATTTGAGTAAATCCTAAGAAGTATAATCACTGGGTCATATGGTAAATATTTGCTTAATTTTGTATAAATATATAGTAAACTTCCAAAGTGGTACAATTCCCCCCCGCCCCCAGGGATTGAACCCAGAGGTTCACTGATCATCTCTTCATATACTTAATTATCATTTACATTTCTTTTCTGGTGAAAATTCTATTAAGGGCTAACCCACTCTGATCCCAGGCCTAGGCCCAGGACTACCCTCTGACAACCCACTCTGGGGCCATCCCCACCCATCTGCTGACCCAAGCTGTAACCCAGACCCAGGCCCAGGACTGCCCCAACCGACCTGCTAACCCACTCTGGGGCTCAGACCCAGGCCCAAGACCAACCCTGCAAACCAGGTGGGAGTCCAGGCCCAGGCTTGGGTCCTATCCATCCATGTGAGAGCTCAGGCCCAGGTTAGGCCCAGGACTGCCCCCACTAACCTGTGTGAGAGCCAAGGCTCAGGTCCACCCAGGTACAGAGTGAAGGTCCATGATGTGGCTTCCCATTTGCCAATGCATTGTTCCATGGGCCACATTCATCTTGGAACACTGCAGCCATGGCCATAGCCCTCCCCATGCTGTAGCCTCCACCTTGGACAATAGACAGGGTCTGGTGGCAGCTTCCCATCACAGCACAGCATGCCACAGTGCTTCATCTCTGAACAAGCAGCCAAAAGTCATTGTAGGTCCCACCCTTTCAGCACCACCTCTGAAAGTGGTTGCATCCATTGTGGGACACCACCATTGCTATCTTGAGTTACCTCCCCTACTGCCAGCACAATCTTTAGTTTCAGTAGAGTGCATCTTGAGACATCTGCTGGTGACTGGAAGTGAACACTAAGGTGAGGTACAGGTAATCTGCAGGGACACTACAAGAGTATAGGATAGAATATGCAATAACTCAGAGCCACACTGCAAGAAAGGAAGACACATAGTCAACATGAAAAAACAAGAGAAGAAAGTGACCCAAACAAACAAAGATACTACAATAATAGAATATATTGACAATGCAGTTGATAAAATATCAGAGAAGGGCTTCAGAATGTACATAATTAAAATAATCTATGAATTAAAGAATGACCTAAGTGAGCAAATACAGGCAAAAATTGACCATGCCAACAAAGAGATAAGAGAGGAAATACAGGCAACAATTGATCACAACAACAAAGAAATAAGGGGACAAATACAGGTAACAAAAGATTACTTCAAGAGATAGAGATTCTGAAAAAAACAAAAAACAAAAAAATATAAAAGAAGTTCTTGAAATGAAGAAAACAATTAACCAAATAAAAAACTCAATAGAAAGTCACCAACAGACTACATCACTTGGAAGACAGAACTTCAGACAATGAAGACAAAATATACAATCTTTAAAATAAAGTTGACCACACAGTAAAGATGGTAAGAAACCATGAACAGAACATACAAGAATTATGGGATAACATCAAAACACCAAACTCAAGATTTATCAGGATAGAAGGCACAGAATTTCAAACCAAAGAAATGCACAATCTCTTCAATGAAATGATATGAGAAAATTTCCCAAACTTGAAAAATAAATTGGAAAGTCAAATACAAGAGGCTTACAGGACACCAAATGTACAAAATTACAACAGATCTATACCAAGGCACATTATAATGAAAATGCCCAGCATACAGAATAAGGAAGGAGTTTTAAAGGTCACAAGAGAGGGATCAGATTACATATAGGGGAGACCAATTCGTTTCTCAGCAGATTTTTCAACCCAGACCCTAAAAGCCAGGAGATCATGGACAACATATACCAAGCTCTGAAAGAAAATGAATGCCAACCATGAATCTTATATCCATCAAAATTAAGCTTCAGAGTTGACTATGAAATGAAAACCTTACATGCTGAACAAATGTTAAAAGAATTCACAGTGAGAAAGCCTGCACTACAGAGCATTCTCAGCAAAATATTCCATGAGGAGAAAATGAAAACAAACAAAGAAAGAAAAAAATCAACAAAGAGAAAAACTACACTAAAGGAAAGGCCAATCAAAGGAGGAATCAAGTCAAGTTAAAAACCAAAAATAAACCAAAATGAACGGGAATACAAATCATATTTCAATAATAACACTGAATGCAAATGGCCTAAACTAATCAATTAAAAGACATAGAATAACAAATAAGATTAAAAGAGAGAGAGACCCAACAATATGCTGCCTTCAAGAGACTCATCTCACAGGAAAAGACATTAACATACTGAAGGTGAAAGGATGGGAAAAAATGTATCACTCACATGGACTGCATAAACAAGCAGGGATTTTCATCCTCAGATAAAGTGGACTTCAAACCAAAGTTAGTAAAAAGGGATAAAGGAGGACATTTCATACTGCTTAAGGGAATCACACATTAACAAGACATAATAATCATAAATATCTATGCCCCAAACAATGGGTCATCTCTGTATATCAAACAAACACTTCTCAACTACAAGAGTCAAATAGACCATAACACAATAATACTGGGTGACTTAAAACAACTCTGTAAGCACTGGATAGATCTTTTGAAGAAAAACTAAACAAAGAAACTATAGAACTCCATAAAACCATCAATAATTTAGATTTAATAGACATATAAAATATTCCATCCATCAATGAATGAATACACTTTTTTCTTAGCAGCACACGGATCCTTCTCCAAAAGAGACCATATGTTATGCCACAAAGCAAGTCTTAGTGAATACAAAAAAATAGGGATATTACTCTGCATTCTATCTGACCATAATGGAATAAAGTTAGAAATCAATGATAAAATAAAAAAAATAGAAGCTACTCCAACACCTGGAGACTAAATAATACACTAATGAGTGACAAATGGATAACAGAAGACATCAGGGAGGAGACAAGAAAATTCTCAGAGGTAAATGAGAACTCTGATACAACATCAAAATCTCTGGGACACTATGAAGGCAATGCTTAAAGGAAAGTTCATTGCATTAAACTCATTCATTAAAAGAAGAAAAAGCCAAAGAATAAACAATCTAACATTACATCTCAAAGCCCTAGCAAAAGAGAAATAAACCAACACCAAAAGTAGTAGAAGGCAGGAAATAATTAAAATCAGAGCTGAACACAATGAAATTGAAACAACAACAACAACAACAAAAAGATTCAAAAAATTTACAAAACAAAAAGCTGTTTTTTAAAAAAATAAATAAAATTGACAAACCCCTAGACACCCTAATGAAAAGAAGGAGAGATAAAACCCAAATTTCTCAAATTCATTATGCAAAAGAAAATATCAGACTCTACTGAAATATAGAAGATAATTAGAAACTATTATGAAAATTTATACTCCAGTAAAATAGAAAATCTTGAAGACACCAACATTTTTCTAGAGGCAGATCATCAACCCATATTGAGTCAAGTGGCCTTACACAATTTAAACAGATCAATTTCAAACAAGGAAATAGAAGACATCATCAAATGTCTACCAACCAAGAAAAGCCCAGGACCAGACAGATTCAGCTGACTTCTACAAGATCTACAAAGAAGAATTAATACTGATACTCCTCAAATTATTCCATGAAATAGAAAAGGAGAGAAACCTTCCAAACTCATACTATGAGACTAGTATCACCCTGATAACAAAATGAGGCAGAGACACATCAAGGAAAAAAATTTATACCAACATCCTTTATGAACATGGATGCAAAAATTCTCAATAAATTCTGGCAAATTGAATAAAAAAAATATTTATAAAATAGTGTACTACAATCAAGTGGAGTTCATTCCAGTATGCAAGATTGGCTCAACATATGGAAATCAATAAATGTAATCCATCACATCAATAAACATAAAGATAAGAATCAGATGATTGTATTGATTCAGAAAAAGCATTTGACAAAATACAGCAGCCTTTCATGCTAAAGATACTAGAAAAACTAGGGATAGTAGGAACATAGTTCAACATTATAAAAGCTATCTATGCTAAACCCAAAGCCAACATCACCCTCAATGGAGAAAAATTGAAAGCATTCCCACTAAAAATGGGAAAAACTATTCAACATAGTTCTTGAAACTATAGCCAGAGCAATTAGACAGATGAAAGAAATTAAAGGAATATGAACAGGAAAAGAAAAACTCAAACTATTTTTATTTGCCAAAGACATGATTCTATACTTAGAGAATCCCCAAAACTTCAACAGAAAACCTTTAGAATTGATAAAAAAAATTCAGAAAAGTACCAGGATATAAAATCAATATTCATAACTCAAGTGCATTTCTATACATCAGTAATAAATCCTCTAAAAAAGAAATTAGGAAAACTACCTCATTCACAATGGCCTAAAAACAAACAAACAAAAAAACATGGTAATCAAATTAACAAAATAGGTGAAAGACCTTTACAATGAAAACTATAGGACACTAAAGAAAGAAATTGTACAAGACCTTAGAAGATGGCAAGATCTTCCATACTCTTGGAGAGGCAGAATCAATATTGTCAAAATGGCCATACTATCCAAAGAAGTATACAAATTCAATGCAATTCCAATTACAATCCCAACATCATTCCTTATAGAACTAGAAAAAGCAATCATGAAATTTATTTATGAAATTGGAAAAATAAGAGACTCAGAATAGGCAAAGCCATCCTTAGGAAGAAGAGTGAAGCAGTAGGCATCATAATACTAGACCTTAAACTATACAACAGAGCTATAGTAACAAAAACAGCATGGTATTGGCACCAAAATAGACACGGAGACCAATGGTATAGAATTGAAGACACAGAGACAAACCCACTTAAACAGAGTTATCTCATACTAGACAAAGGCGCCAAAAACATACATTGGAGAAAAGATAGCCTCTTCAACAAATGGTGTGGGAAAACTGGAAATCCACATGCAGAAAAATAAAACTAAACCCCTATCTCCCACCATGCACAAAACTCAACTCAAAGTGGATCAAGGACCTAGGAATTAGGTCAGAAACTTTGTACCTAATAGAAGAAAAAGTAGGCCCCAAATCTTCATCATGTCAGATTAGTCCCCGACTTCCTTAACAAGATTCCTAAAGCACAAGAAATAAAATCAAGAATCAATAAATAGGATGGATACAAACTAGAAAGCTTCTTCTCAGCAAAACAATCAATCAATGAAGTGAAGAGAGAGCCTACATTTTGGGAGCAAATTTTTGCCACACCCACGTCAGATAGAGCACTAATCACCAGAATATATAAAGAACTCAAAAGACTTTACACCAAAGAAACAAATAACCTAATCACTAAATGAGCTAAGGAACTGAACAGACACTTCTCAGAAGAAGATATACAATCAATCAATAAATATATGAAAAAATGTTCAGCATCTCTAGTAATTAGAGTAGTGCAAATCAAACCTACTCTAAGATTTCAACTCAGTCAGAATGGCAGTTATCAAGAATACAAGCAGAAATAAGTGTTGGAGAGAACGTAAGGGAAAAGGCACACTCATATATTGCTGGTGGGATTTCAAAGTGGTGAAGCCAATCCAGAAAGCAGTATAGAGATTCCTTATAAAAATTGGAATAAAACCATTTGACCCAGCTATCCCACTCCTTGGACTATACTCAAAGGGCTTTTCAAAAACAGCACACTACAGTGACATAGCCACATCAATGTTTATTGCAGCACAATTCACAATAGCCAAACTGTGGAACCAACACAGATACCCTTCAATAAATGAATGGATAAAGAAACTGTAGTATATATACAAAATGGAATATTACTCAGCAATAAAATAATAAAATTATGGCATTTGCTGATCAATGGATGCAGTTAGAAAATATCATGCTAAGCAGAGTAAGCCAATCCCCAAAAAACAAAGGCTGAATGTTTTCTCTGATAAGCGGATGCTAATCCATAAAGTGAGGGGCATGAGATGAGTAGAGAAACTTTGGATACGCCAAAGGAAAGGGAGACAAAGAGGAAAGATGATGGAATGTGATGGGCATCACTACCCTAGGTACATTATGATTGCATGAATTGTGTGATTTTACTTTGTGTACAACCAGAGATGTGAAAAATTGTGCTCCATTTATGTACAATGAATCAAAGAGCATTCTGTTGTCATGTATAACTGATTGGAACAAATAAAAAAATAAAAGTAAATAAAATAAAATTTATACAATAAAAAAGAATACAAGCAACAATAAGTGTTGGCAAGGATGTGGGGGATAAGGCACACTCATACATTGTTGGTGGGATTGCAAATTGGTGCAACCAATCTGTAAAGCAGTATAGAGATTCCTTAGAAAACTTGGAATGGAACCATCGTTTGACCCAGCTATCTCCCTCCTTGATCTATACCCAAAGGACTTAAAATCAGCATACTACAGTGACACAGCCACTTTAATGTTGATAGCTGCATAATTCACAATAGCTAGACTGTGAAACCAACCTAGATGTCCTTTAATAGATGAATGGATAAAGAAAGTGTGGTATATATACAATGGACTATTACTCAGCATTAAAAGAGAATAAAATTATGGCATTTGCAGGTAAATGGATGGAGTTGGAGAATCATGCTAAGCAAAGTAAGCTATTACCAAAAAACCAAAGGCCAAGTGTTCGTTCTCTCTACATGCTGATTCATAATGGAGGAGTGGGATGGTGGTGGTGGGAAGAATGGAGAAATTTTAATTGGGCAAGGGGGAGGGGAGGTGACATGGAGGCAGAAAAGATGGTAGAATGAGATGGACATCATTGCCCTGGGTATATATATAATTGCACATTTGGTGTGACACTGCATCATGTGCAATCAGAGAAATGAAAGTTGTGCTCCATTTGTGTACAATGAATCAAAATACATTCTGCTGTCATGTATACCTAATTGGAAAAAATAAATTTAAAAGTCTATTGAGGATTTTTT
This sequence comes from Geosciurus inauris, assembly GCA_004024805.1. Classification (NCBI taxonomy): domain Eukaryota; kingdom Metazoa; phylum Chordata; class Mammalia; order Rodentia; family Sciuridae; genus Geosciurus; species Geosciurus inauris. The sequence goes on from PVHX01004619.1 coordinate 18,097, forward strand.
CCAGTTTTAATCAGGTTTTTCTTCTTTTAGTATATAGTTTTAAGAATTTGTTATATATTTTATATAATAGTCCTTTTTCAATTATGTCTTTAACAAATATTTCCCCCTAATCTCTGGCTTTTCTTCTCATTCTCTTGACATTGTCCTTACCTGCATAGAGATTTTAATTTTAGCTAACTCTAACTTAGCACTTTTTATTTCATGTTTTGTGTTTTTGATGTTTTGTGCAAAAGTTGTCACCATATCCAAGGTCATTTAGGTTTTGTACTATTTTGTCTTCTAGGAGTTTTATAGTTTGCATATTATATTATCCACTGGGTATATATATAATTGCACATTTGGTGTGACACTGCATTGGTTGATTATCCACTTTGATTTAATTTTGTGGAGAGAGTAATGTAAGTGTTTAGACTGAATAATGCCCAGTTGTTGTTTAAACACAATTTATTTAAAAACCTATCCTTCTTCTTTTTATTGCCTTTGCTCATTTGTCAAAAATCAGTTGATTCTATTTATGTGGATCTGTTTCTGAGTTTTCTATTTGTCTACTATTTTTTTTATCAACACTATCTTGTCTTAATTCCTGCATCTTTATCATAAATCTTGAAGTCAGGTAGTGTCAGTCCTCTTACTTTGTTCTCCTTCAGCCTTGGGTTGAATATTCTGAGTCTCTTGCCTTTACATATAAGCTTTAAAATTAATTTGTTGATGTCCACGAAAAAAAATGTTTTCTGAGATTTTGATTGGAATTGTATTGAATCTACACATCAATTTGGGACAAAGTCAAATCTTGACAATATTGACTTCTATCCATAAGCATAAAATATTTTCATTTATTTAGTTTTTATATAATGTCTTTAATCAGTTTAGTTTTCTTTGTATAGATTTTATACATATTTATACTTATATATTTAACATTTGAGTTATAAATGTAAATGGTAATGTGCTTTTAATTCCATATTTCACCTTTTAATTGGTGATATATAAATGAGAGATTGACTAATATCTTGCAATCTTGCTATTTATTATTATATTAAATAGTTCCAGGTAATTTTTTATTGTTGTTTTTGCTAGTTTGTTCAAATTTCCTGTATAGTTTACCATATTGTCTGCAAACAAAGAGTTTTATTTCTTCCTTCCTAATTTGTATACCTTTTATTTATTTTTCTTTTATTGCCTGAGCTAAGACATCCAGTACACTCTTGAGGAGCAATGGTAAGATGAAACACATTTGCCTTTTTCCTGATATTAGCAGGAAAGCTTTGATTGTTTCACTATTTAATTATGATTTTCTTTATCAAGTTGAGAAAACTTTTATTCCTGAGTTTGCTTAAAGATTTTAACATGAAAGTGATTTGGATTCTGTCAAGTGCATTTTCTGCATTGATTGATATAATCATGAGATTTTTCTGCTTTAGTTTGTTGATATGATACACTACATTAACTGATTTTCAAAAGTTGAATCAGTCTAATATAGCTGGAATAAAATCTCACTTGGTAATGGATGGTATTTTATACATTGTTGGATTTTTATTAGGTATATTTTGTTAACTACTTCTGCATGTATGGTCAGAAGAGATATTCATGTGTTATGTGCACTTTTCTTGTAATATCTCTGTTTGGTTTTGTTATTGGGTATTGCTTCTCTCCTAGTATGAATTAGGAAGTGTTTCTTGTATTTTGTCTTCTGATAAAAATTGTAGAGAATTATTATACTTTCTTAAAGGTTTTGCAGAATTAGGCAGTGAACACAACCGGACCTGTTCTTTCTGTTCTACAATGTTATTAATTACTGACTAAATTGATTTAGTAGATATAGATCAATTCAGATTGTCTATTTCTTGATATTTGAGTATTTATAGATGTTCATTTTTGAAGGAATTAATCTATTTCTCATAGGTAATCCAATTTGTGGGCATATATTTGTTCATGATATTCCTCAATAATTATTTTAATGTCAATGTTATCTACAGAGATTTCTTCTCTCTCTCTCTTTTGATACTAGTAATTTATGTCGTTATTTTTTCTTTGTTAATCTATCTAGAAGCTTGTCAATTTTATTGATATTTTCAAAGAAACAACTTTTGAATTTATATTCTAAATGGATTTTGTTTTTAATTCCATTGAGTTCTGCTTTAATGGTTCTTTTTTTCTTTCTTTCTTTTTTTTCCCCTTCACTTTGGATTTAATTTTCTGCTTTTGTACTTTCCTAAACTGGAAGTTCAGAGTCATTTTTAGGCCCTGTTTTTTTCTTTTCTAACATATGCATTCCATGTTATTATTTCCCTGTTGGCACTGCTTTGAGTGAATCTTATATTTTTAATGTCACATTGTTATTTTTATTTGGTTAAAAATATGTAAATTTCTTCTTTTCTTTAACCATGTGTTACTTACAAGTGTGCTATTTAATCTCCAATATCTGAGAATTTTTTTTCTGTTGTCTTTCTGTTATTGATTTTTAGTTTGATTCTTTTGTGGACTAAAAGCATACATTGTCTAATTTCTACTTTTTTAAGCTTGTTAAATTATGTTTAATTGCCCATATTTTAGTTGATTTTGACCAATATTTCATGTGCACTTGAATAAAATGTGTAATCTGCTGTTGTTTGATGTAGTAGTTTATAGATGTCCATTTGATCCCATCAGTTGATGACAATGTTGAGTTCAACTATGTCTTCACTAATTTTCTACCTGTGGAATCTGTTCTTTTCTACTAAAGGAGTATTGGAATCTTCCACTGTAATAATGGATTCATCTGTTTCTTTTGACAATTCTATCAGGCTTTACCTCATGTATTTCAATGTTCTGTTATTAGGCACATACGTTATAGTTGTTATGTGTTCTTGGAATATTGACATATTTATCATTAGGTAATTCTCCCTTTGTCCATGATAACTCCACTCACCCCAAAGTCTGTTCTATTTGAAATTAATATAGATCTTCTCATCTTTTTTAGAAACCATGTTAGCATGTTATGTCTTTTCCCATCTCTTTTTTCAATATATATTTACTTTTATATTTGAAGTGGGCTCCTCATAGATAGCATTTACTCGTGTATTTTTTTTTAGCTCAAATCTGACAATCTGTATTCTTTAAACAATTGATGTTTAAAGAGACTCACTGACATAGTTGGAATAATATCTACCATATTTACTACTGTTTCTTATTGATTGCCCTTGTTCTTAGTTACTAATTTTTGCTTTCATATTTTTCTGCAATTTGAAGTCTTAAACAAGTATTTATATGATTCAATTTTCTCTTCTTTCTTACCCTATTAACTCTTCTTCTCTTTTTATTTTTAAAAATTGTCCTTTTTGTAATAAACATTGGCAACTCATCTATTCTTAAATAACATTACATTGCTTCACAGAATGTTCAAGTATGTTGCAATAGTACATTAAAAAACTCCCTCCTATCTTTTCTATTAATGTTATTTCTTTTACTATAAAGATGTATAGACTTTGTGTGTGTGTGTGTGTAAGTAAACAGGTGGTGTCTGTTTTTTGTTTCTTTTACTATGTTTTATAATTTTTGTTGTGAGGTGGACCTGATGTTCTGAGCAAAAGAAACTGTGGTGAATAGAATTCTATAATTACACACCAAAAGGGAAAGATATATAAGAAATGAATGGAGACTTAAAATGACATAAAGAAATGGTAATAGAAAGTAAATTAGCAATAAATCTTGCAAATGCCTGTCTAAAAGTACCAGGAGGGGAGAAATGAGCTTGCTGTGATGCCACAGGGAGAAAATGATGACTCTGGATAGTGCTATAGAAACAACATAGAATAAGTTATGGCCTAAATTATATAATCAAAGTTTTAATAATGATAGATACAAGGGCCGTCATTGGAACAGGTAAAATATAGGACGAGGTGGCACTATATATCAACCTTAGAAATCTCCATAGCTTAACTACCAATAACTATTTTCCCAAGAGGACTATTAATATGAATTTTATGGCTGACCTCCAGTCATGGTCATTATATTTATTTCAGATAAAAAGAAGAAATGTAAAATGACAATAGCACTCATAGCATGATGTTCTCCAATTCCATCCATTTAACTGCAAATGCCATAATTTTATTCTCTTTTATTGCTGAATAATATTCCATCGTATATGTATACCACAGTTTCTTTATCCATTCATCTACTGAAGGGCATCTATGTTGCTTCCACAGTTTAGCAATTGTGAATTGTGCTGCAATAAACATTGAAGTGGCTGCATCACTGTAGTATGCTGGTTTTTGAATCTTTAGGGTATAGGCTGAGGAGTGAGATAGCTGAGTCAAATGGTGGTTCCATTCCAAGTTTTTAAGGAATCTCCATACTGTTTTCCAGATAAGTTGTACCAATTTGCAGTCCCACCAACAATGTTTGAGTATGCCTTTTTCACCATATCCTCACCAGCACTTATTGTTGCTTGTATTTTGGATAACTGCCATTCTGACTGGGGTGAGATGAGATCTTGGATTAGTTTTGATTTGCATTTCTCTAATTGCTAGAGATGTTGAACATTTCTTCATATATTTGTTTATTAATTGTATATCTTCTTCTGAGAAGTTTCCATGCAGCTCCTTAGCCCATTTATTTATTGGGTTTTTTGTTTTTTTTTGGTGGTAAGTTTTTTGAGTTCTTTATACATCCTGGAGATTAGTGCTTTATCTGATGTGTGTGTGGCAAAGATTTGTTTTCAGAATGTAGGCTCTCTCTTCACCTCAATGATTGTTTCTTTTGTTGAGAAGAAGCTTTTTAGTTTGAATCTATCCTATTTATTGATTCTTGCTTTTATTTCTTGCACTTTAGGTCTCTTTTTAAGGAAGTTGGGACCTCATCTGTCGTGATGAAGATTTGGGCCTACTTTCTCCTCAATTAGGCACAGAGTCTCTGGTTTAATTCCTAGGTCTTTGATCCACTTTGAGTTGAGTTTTGTACATGGTGAGAGATAGGAGTTTAGTTTTATTTTGCTTCATATGGATTTCCAGTTTTCCCAGCACCATTTGTTAAAGAGGGTATATTTTCTTCAGTGTATGTTTTTGGCACCTTTAGTATGAGATAACTGCATTTATGTGGGTTTGTCTCTATGTCTTCTATTCTATACCATTGATCTACATGTCTATTTTGGTGCCAATACCATGCTGTTTTTGTTATTATAGCTTTGTAATATAATTTAAAGTCTGGAATTGTGATGCTTCCTGCTTTGCTCTTCTTGTTAAGGATTGCTTTGGCTATTCTGGGTTTCTTATTTTTCCAAATAAATTTCATGATTGCTGTCTCTATTTCTATAAAGAATGATGTTGGGATTTTAATTGGAATTGCATTGAATCTATATAGCACTTTGGGTAGTATGGCCATTTTGACAATATTGATTCTGCCTATCCAAGAGCATGGGAGATCTTTCCATCTTTTAAGATCTTCTTTGATTTCTTTCTTTACTGTCCTGTAGTTTTCATTGTAGAGGTCTTTCACCTCTTTTGTTAAATTAATTCCCAAGTATTAATTTGGGAGGGGCCTACTGTGAATGGAGTAGTTTTTCTAATTTCTCTTTCAGAAGATTCATCACTGATATATAGAATGCTTTGATTTATGGGTATTGATTTTATATCTTATTCAGTTTGGGCAGATCATATGCCCCTAAAAATTTCTTAATGTCTTCAGGATTTTCTATTTTACTGGAGGATAGCTTTTCAAAATAGTTTCTAATTATCCTCTGTATTTCAATAGTGTCTGTCATGATATTTCCCTTTTCATCTTGAATTTTAGTAATTTGAGTTTTCTCTCTCCTTTTCATTAGAGTATCCAAGGGCTTATCAATTTTATTCATTTTTTCAAAGAACCAGCTTTTTGTTTTGTCACTTTTTTGAATTGTTTCCTTTGTTTCAGTTTCATTGATTTCAGCCATGATTTTAATTATTTCCTGTCGTCTTCTTCTTTGGGGGTTGATTTGTTCTTCATTATATAGAGAATTGAGATGTCAGGTCAGCTCTTTTTATAGAGCATTGATGTAATGTCAGGTCATTTATTTGTTGACATTTTCTTCTTTTAATGAGTGAGCTCAATGCAATGAACCTTCCCTCAACACAACCTTCATAGTGTCCTAGAGATTCAGATATTATGTATTAGAATTCTCATTTACCTCTAAGAATTTTTTTATTTCCTCCTTGATGTCTTCTGTTATCCATGCATCACTCAATAGTGTATTTATTATTTAGTCTCCAGGTGATAGAGTAACTTCTATTTTTATTTTATCATTGATTTGTAATTTTATTGAATTATGATCTGATAGAATGCAGGGTAGTATCTCTATATTTTTGTATTTTCTGTGAGTTGCTTTGTGGCATAACATATGATCTATTTTGGAGAAGGATCCACGTGCTGCTGAGAAAAAAGTGTATTCACTTATTGATGGATGAAATATTCTATATATGTCTGATAATTCTAAATTATTGATTGTATTGCTGAGTTTTATGGTTTCTTTGTTTAGTTTTTGTTTGGAAGTTCTGTCCAGTCATGAGAGAGTTGTGGTAAAGTCATCCAGTATTATTGTGATGTGATCTATTTGATTCTCAAAATTAAGAAGGATTTGTTTGATATACATGGATGCTCCATTGTTTGGGGCATAGATATTTATGATTATTGTGTCCTATTGATGTATGATTCCCATAATCAATATGAAATGTCCTTCTTTATCCATTCTGACTATTTTTGGTTTGAAGTCTGCCTTATCTGATACGAGAATGGTGACCCCTGTTTGTTTATGTGATCCATTTGAGTGGAATTTTTTTTCCCCATCTTTTTACCTTGGGTCTGTGGTTGTATGTTTCTATGAGATTAGTCTTCTGAAGACAACATATTGTTGGGTCTTGTATTTTAATCCAGTTTGTCACTCTATGTCTTTAGATTGATGAGTTTAGGCCATTAATATTCAGGATTATTATTGAAATATGATTTGTATTCCCACTCATTTTTGGTTTATTTTTGGTTTTTAACTTGATTTGGTTTCTCCTTTGATTGGTTTTTCCTTTAGTTTAGTCCCTCCTTTTGCCAATTGTCACTGTTGTTTTTTATTTCCTCCTCATGAAATATTTTCTTGAGAATGTTCTCTAGTGTAAATTCTTTTAACTTTTGTTTATCATGAAAAGTTTTTATTTTGTCATCAAATCAGAAGCTTAATTTTTCTGGATATAAGATTCTTGGTTGGTACCCATTTTCTTTTAAAGTCTGGGATAGCTAGGCCTTCAGGGATCTTGGGGATGTTTTTCCTGGTCCTGGATGTTGACTCTAGATGGAAGCAGACAGGAACACCTGCCAGTTGGTAGATGGGGAGCCTCAGTGTGGCACTTGGTTGGTCTTCTCCTCTGCATGTGTGCAGTCAGTCCACAGTCTTTATCCTATAGACTTATCAATCCCCTGAAGGGTTCCAATACCTCTCCTTTAAGGGGGAAACCAATATTAACAGATCTCAATACAAACAATATATAATTTTAGACCAAGTAGCTCCTAATAGGACATTTACAGCTTTGTCACAATATGCAGAAATTATGAGTTCAATTAGTATCTATTATATAAACAATAGGTTTGCAAATGGTCTATAGATTCTGCTGGTGGACTAAAGAGAACCAGAGGTAGGATGTAGGATGAGGTGTTAGGGAGGTAGGAAGTGAAGATATAGAGATATTAGATCCAAGAAAGCATGAAAGAGAAATCCAAAAGAAGATGGTTAGTAGTAGAAAAGAGAGAAAGAGATTTGGGGAAGACAAGTATGTAGGAAGAAAATAGAGTACAACAAACAAGGAAACATAAAAATTAAAAAAAAAACATGTAAAGATAGAAGATACAAGACTATATAATACAACTGTAGTATACTAATCAGTATCCTAATGCATAAAAAATACTTGTTTTCACAAATGTTGGGGATGTGAGCATGGGAAAATAATGAGAGAGGGAAAAAAAGAAAAAGAAAGAAAAAAAGAAAAGAGAAAAAAGGGATAATAGAGTTAAAAAATAGTCTCAAGGTAAATAAAAAAGCTTGCTTCCCTTCTCATCCAGTAGGTGGTATTGTCTGTTGTTTACTGGTATCTGTCAGCTCAGGACAAAGATGGCCACAAAGGAGTCCCAAAATGGAGGTGTCTGTTTTCAGAGATAGAGTGTAGGTCCAGGCCAGGCAGTGGTGTTGGGTGATGTGTTTGAAGATGCCATTCTGTGGCATGCTGTTTGGAGGTAGAAGGTTGGCTCCATTCTGTCCAGTGTCCCCAGGTGGAGGCAAATGGGGAAATTCCACATTGGTAGATAGAGGTCCACACAGGAGCAGCAGCCAGTGACCCTGCGAGGGAGCTGGGGGTCCCACATGGGAGCTACAGCTAGGGGTCCTGCATGGTGTGTGGGTCCTGGGGCGGGTCCAGTACTAGTGAGTGGCCAGGGTCCTGTGCAAATACTGGAGCCTGACAACCCACATGGGCACGCAACTGGAATTCCTGCATGGATGCAGCTGTTGAGGGTCCTCTAATAACTTGCAGAGAAATAGTATTTCCACTACTTTAATTTCCAGTCCTGGAGAGACTAGGAACGCAGCATCTGTGTAGGCCACCATCTTGGATCTGTCCTCCTGAGGACTTTTTGATGTCCTTTCCTGGATCAGTTGAGTTTGGACATGTAGAGTTTGATTTATTTTTTTTAAGACATCAAGGAGCTTCATCTGATGAGGGCTTTCTAGTTACATCATCCCAGGGTAGAAGGGGGAAGGGCAAGAGAGCACATGTGAGAAAGAGGGGGAAGCAGCTAAGCTCATCATTTTACCAAGAACTCACTCCCATGATAACTAACCTCCTCTACTGATAGGAGCATTAATTCATTTATGAAGGCATAGCCTGCATGACTTAATCACCTTTAAAGGTCTCATTCCTCAACAGTATTGCTTTGGAGGTAATCACTGCAGTGATTCAGCCACATCAATGTTTATAGCATCTAACTCACAATTGCCAAGCAATGAAACCAACTGAGGTGCCCTTCAACAGATGAATGGATAAAAAAAATGTAGTATATGTACACAATGGAATATTACTCAGCCATAAGGAAGAATGAAATTATGGCATTTGCCAGTAAATGGATGGAACCGGAGAATATCATGATGAGTGAAATAAGCAGTCCCAAAAAAGCAAAAATCGAATGTTATCTTTGATATGTGGATGCTAAGCAACAACAAGGGAGAATAGGGAGGGGAAGAATAGAAGTTCATTGAATTAGATAAAAAGGGAATGAAGGGAAGGGAGGGAATGGGAATAGGAAAGACAGTAGAATGAATTGGACATAACTTTCCTTTATTCATATATGAATACATGACAGTGTAACTTCACATTATGAGCAATTACAAGAATGAAATTTTAGTTGGGATGAGTTGTCCTCCATATATGTATAATATGTCAAATTACACTCTACTGTTATGTATATCTAAAGATAACAAATGAAAATAAAGAAAACAAAGACAAAACATTTAAAAATTGAGCAATATTCAGTGAACAGTTAAACAACATAAAGAAGTCTGGAAACATGTAATTGGGAATCTAGAAATGGTAGTGAGGAATAGGAGCTAAAGAATTGTTTGAGAAAATAGTCAAAGTTTTCCAAAATTTTGCAAAAATAAATTTATAAATTCAATAAGCTCTGTGAACTCTAAATAAAAGGAAATAATACTACATCAAGTAATGTCATAGTAAAACTGTTGAAAAAAAGATAATCTTTTCACTGTAGTCTCAGGTTAAAAAAGCAACAGCATCATATTGCAAATAGATTAACAAAGACAAAATTTATGATTAATTGATCATTAAAAATAATGAAGGCCAGGATTTAGTTGAATACAATTAGGTTTTAAAATGTTACAAAACAGAACAAAACCTTATAGATACATGGAGTGACATCAGCAAGATGATGGAATAGGGGGCTCAGGACTCTTCTTCCCTGAAACATTGATTCAACAGTGACACATGGACAAATACCCTTTCTGAGAAATCTACAAATTAGCTGAGTCTCCTACATCCTAGGTAAATACAGAGCCAGACACATCAAAGCCAGTAAGAAAATTTGAGATAATCTTTCATTATAATCTCTATCTGGAGCACAGCATTATATAATCAGAATTGAAATACTTCAGCTCCCAGCTCTTCCTTTGGGAAAAAATGAATTGAGCCATATATCCAAAGTTTCAATTTTACTAGGGGATACTCAAGACATTAACTGCTATCTCTTCTGTTTTAGAGTGTTATAGAACACAGCATAGATTAGATGACTGGGAGCCAGTGAGATCAAAAATGGTTGTTTGACCTAGTATGCAAATAGTCATTATAGTCCCTCCTCTCAGTGAAGCACATAGTGAGAGGATGAGAGTCCCAAGCTTTTCCTTGGGGGGGAGGGAGCTGATTCACATATTCAATGTTCCAATTTTTATGGTAACTAATCAATGGGCTGACTTCTGTTTCATCTGTTTTGGTGTGCCCATGGAATCTGGCATACTTTAGACCACTGAGAACTACAAAGAACAAAGAGGGTGGTTTGGACTAGCATGAATGTTTGAGAAACTTCAGAATCTCCACAGGGCAGATTGGTGAAGGTTTTCTCTGTTATAATGCCAATCCACAAAGGCTAGAAGATGTTGGATTTTTTAATGCACATATACCAACACAAAGAGTAAAGAAAAATGAATAAATATTCTTCCTGAGATGCTAGATAAATCCCTAGAAACCAACTAATGAAATGCACATGTATGATTTATCTGACAGAGAATACAAAGGATCTATCAGACAGGTGCTCAGAGAGTTTTGGAGAAAAATGAATGAATAAAGTGATAATTTAAACAGAGATAGGAATATTAATAACAAGCATATATCTTGGAGCTGTACTGAAAAATTCATTAGTTTGTTTCAATATTAGACAATAGCAAGTAGAAAAATAGCATTTGCAAGCTCAAAGACAGGTCATTTGAAATTATACAGAGAAGTAAAAAAAAATTTAAAAATTAAGAAACCTTAAGGGACTAATGAAACATGATGAAGAAAACTTATATATTCATTATGATAGTCACAGATTGACAAGAAAAAGAAAATATTATATGACTTATTCAAGGAAATAATGGATGAAATGGCATCAAAAATGGGGAAAGAAATGGTATCTGGATCTATGGAGCCTAATGGTTCTCCCAAGTGTGCTGAACCCAAAGAATTTACTTTGATATGCATAATCAAATTATCAAGCCAAATATAAAGACAGAATTTTTAAAGAAGCAAGAGAAAGTGACTTACCACATAAGGAGAATTTTCACAAGATTATCAACAGATTTCTCAGCAAAAGTTTTTCAAGCCAGAAAGGAGTGTACTAATATATTTAAAGTGCCAAAGGAAAAATAAATATTGCCAACAAAGAACACTAAACTTGAAAAACTAAACACTAAAGCTTCTTTAAAAATGAAGAAGAGATAAAGACTTCTCAAGATAAATTAAATAAATAAAAACTAAGGAAGTTCATCACTACTAGAATAACCTTACAAGAAATGCTAAAGTTAGTTCTTCAAGTTGAGATAAAATAACATTAAATGGAAATACAAAAGCATATGAAAGAATAAAAGTCATTGGTAATGACAAATATTTAGACACATAGAACATGATGTAGTGCTATATTAAGGGCAGGTACATCACACAAAGTTTTAAACACTACTGTACCATAAATAGTTAATAATTATGTAATACAAAATATGATTTATGACATCAATAACAAAGTATGTGTATATAGTAATAAAGGAATAGAGTTTCTGCATGTGATTCAAGCTGTTTTTCTCAGCTTAAAATAAACTATTACAATTATAGCATTTTATGTAAGCTCTGTGATAATCACAAAGAAAATATCTATAGAGAAACTGAGAAGAAAATAAAAATTAGATCAAAGTATGTTTCTACAAAAAAAATCAATGAAGAGCAAGGAAAACAGAAATTGAGGGGGAAAAAGCTATAAGAGATACAGAAAACAATAAACAAAAGGCAATACAAGCCCTTCCTTATCAGTAATCACTTTAAAGAAAAAATGGATTAAAGTTTCCAATCAAAACACAGCTTTGCTCAATGCATTTATTTTTAAGTCCCCACTATACACTGTCTACAAGAAACTGACTTTAGGGTTAAGTACACACATAGGCTAAAAGTTAAAGTGCAAAAAAGATATTTCATACAGTTGTTAACTGTATTAGTCTGTGTTCTCCAGAGACAAAACCAACACATATATGTATATGCCAACAGAAGAACACACATATATGGATGGATATATGCATATGAAGCTATTTATATATGTAGATATTTTATGATCAGTTGACTCATACAATTATGAAGGTTGACAAGGCCCATAGTCTGCTATCTTATCCCTGGAGCCAAGGAAAGACAGTGTAAATTGAGTCTGAATTAGAAAGCCTGGAAACCAGGGGAGTCAATGGTGGAAATCTTAATGGAGGAAAGGAGATAACATGTTTAAGCTTAAGTAGTGGAAAATGAAGAAAAAGATGGATTCTGCTTTCTTCTGCCTTTTGCTCCATTCAAACCTTTGAAAGATTGGACAATATCCACTCACACAAGGGAGTGTAATCTATTTTACATAGTCCACTTATTTAAATGTTAATTTCATCCAGAAACACACTCACAGACATCTCTAGAAATAATGTTTAATATTGGCATTCCACAAACAAATTGACATGAAATTAACCATCCTAGTAACCAAAAGAGAGCATGAATAGCTATATTCTTATGAGAAACAATAGAATTTATGTCAGATAGTCACAAGATACAAAGACATTATATAATGATAAAATGGTCAATCCATTAAAAGATACAATAATTATAATATGTAATTATTCAACTTCAGAGCACCTAAAAATATAAAGCAAATATTGGTATGTATCCAGGGAAAAATAAATAGCAATAAGTAACAGTCAGAGACTTTAATGCCCTTTTTTCAATAATGAAGAGGGTATTCAGCCATAAAAACAATAAGGAAGCCATTAGCATGAAAAGCATTATAGATCCAATGGACCTAAGAGATATGCGCAGAACTATGGCCTAACAACAAGAGCACACCAATTTTTCTTAATTTCACTGGAATAGTCTCCTGAACTGATGAAATTTTACATGACAAAGCACATTTTAATAAATTTAAGAAAATCAAAATCATATCAAACATCTTCTCAGTGCAATGAAACCAGAAATAAATAACCAGAGATTGACCCAGACTCAACTTGTGGAGGAGTCCAAGCAGCCTGACCCTGGCAGTGCACACATACATAAAGGAGGAGTGTTGTGGCCATCTAGCAACATGTGGTTTTCTGGCCTGCTTCCATTTAGAGGTACCTGGTAGGACCAGAAAGATCATCACCAAAGTCTCTGAAGACCTTGTTACACCAGAGGCAAGGTATTGGTAACCTGCAGGGACACTACAATATTATAGGCTAGAAACTGTAGTACCTTACATCTGTACTGCTAGATAGGAAGAAAAATGAACAACATGAAGAACAAAGGATGAAAGTACTCCAAACAAACCAAGATGCTACAATAATAGAATAGCACAGTAGATGAAATGGTAGAGAAGGAATTCAGAATGTACATAATTAAAATGATCTGCAAAGCACAGAACAATATAAGAGAGCAATTACAAGCAAAAATTAATCACTCTAACAAAGAGATAAGAGCAAATACAGGCAACAATTGATTACTCCAACAAAGGGATGAGAGAGCAAATACAAGTAGCAAAGATTACTTCAAGAAAGAAATAGAGACTCTAAAAAAAAAAAGAACCAAACAGAAAACCTCAAAATGAAGGAAACAATAAGCCAAATAAAAAATTCAATAGAAAGCATCACCAACAGACTAGATCACTTGGAAGACAGAACCTCAGGTAATGAAGACAAAATATATGATGTTGAAAATAAAGTTGATCACACAATAAAGATGATAAGAAACCATGAAAAGAAGATCCAAGAATCATGGGGTAACATCAGAAGGTCTTTTGATCTAAGAATGATCAGATAGAAGAAGTCATAGAGATACAAACCAAAGGAATGCATAGTCTCTTCAATGAAATAATATCAGAAAATTTCCCACTATGAAGAATAAATTGGAAAATCAAATACAAGAGGCTTTTACAGGACATGAAACATACAAGTACAACAGACCCACACCAAGGCACATTGTAATGAAAATGCCTATCATACGGAATAAGGGTGGAAGTTTAAAAGCAGCAAGAAAAAAGTTTCAGATTGCATATAGGGGGGAAACAAATTTGGATCTCAGCAGATTTCTCAACCCAGACCCTCAAAGCTAGGAGGTCCTGGAATATACCAAGCTCTGAAAGAAGATGATGCCAACAAAGAATGTTATATTGCAAAATTAAGCTTCAGATTTGATGATGAAATAAAAAATTTCCATGATAAACAAAAGTTAAAAGAATTTACAGTGAGAAAGCTAGCAGTACAGAACATTTTTGGCAAAATATTACAGGAAGAGGAAATGAAAATAAGTAAAGGGAGGAACCCACTAAAGGAAAAGCCAATCAAAGGAGAAACCAAGTCATGGTAAAAACCAAAAATAAACCAAAATGACTGGGAATACAAACCATATTTTAATAATAACCTTAGAAATAAACCAAAGAAAAACTAGAAAATACACATATGTGGAATTTTAAATAGCCCACTACTGAACAATTAGAGATAAAATAAGAAATTAAAAGAGAACTTCAACAATATCTTCAGAAAAATGAAAATATTTAAGGTACAGTGAAAGCAGTACTAAGAATAATATTTATAAATGTCTACATTTAAAAAATAAGAAAAGTCTAAAATAAACAACCTAAAAATGCACATCGAAGAACTAAAAAATAAGAAAAGCTTAATTTCAAAATTACCAGGAGGAAAGATATAACAAAACTTAGAGAAGAAACAAATGAAATTGAGACTAGAAAAACAATAAGAAAAAAATAAAACTAAAATTTATGTTTTGAAAAGATAAAATTTATCAGCTTTCAGCTAGACCAAAAAAATAAAAAAGAGAAAAGATCCAATTGAAAAAAATCAGAAGTGGAGTTATAGCAACTGATATTTCAGAATTGCAAAGAATTAAGAAAGTAAGAAAAATAATTTGATTTATATTACCATCAAAAAGAACAAAATACTTAGTAGTAAACTTACTCCTAAGCTCTACATACTGAAAGTACAAAAGAAAAAAAAAAAAAACCAAAAACAAATAAATTAAAGACATATAAATGCAAAACTATATTGTGTTCTCACGGATTGGAAAGTTGGTTATTGTTAAAATAACCATATACCAAAATAATCTATGTATTCAGTTGGTCCTTATGAAAATTCCAATAATAGTTTTTACAGAAATAGAAAAAAACAAAACAAAACAAATTCAAACAACAAAGGAGCTCAAATAACCAAAATAACATTGAGAGAAGAAATGAAACTGTAGCATCACATTTAGATTCCAAAATATATTACAAACCTGTAGTATAAAGAAACATGGTATTGGCATAAAGACAGATATGTATATCAACAACAAAATAGATATATTTATACCTACATAGTTGACAGATTTCAAACAAAGATGCTAAGATCATTCAATAGGAAAAAGATGATATCTTTAACAAATGGTTTGGAAAAACTAAATATCCACATGCAAAAGAATGAAATTGAAACTCTACATTATACCATATACAAAAATCTTAAAATGGATTAGGCATTAAACATAAAGACCTGAAATAGTAAAATTCATAGGAAAAAAATCAAAGACCAGTTGAACTACTCTAACAAAATATCATACATTAGGTAGCTTATAAACAATAGAAATTTATTTCTCATAGTTTTAGGGGCCAAGAAGTCCAAAATTTTGATGTTGGCAAAGAAAGTGTCTCATAAGGGCCTTCTCAGTTGTAGACAGTCATCTTCTCCCTGTAGTACTATTTATGAAAGATGAAAAATGATATGGTTGACATTTTTCTCTTTATTAATCCAATTACTTCAGTATCATCTGTCAGAAAGATTTTCAAAACCCTATTCAATTCCTTGGATAGCTTTTGTTAAAAAAACAATGGTTTTTAATAATTCACATCCTTGTTTTGATCTATTTCTGGCTTTCTTTTATTTCATTGCACAATGTTTTTCCTTAAGCCAATATAATGCTAATTTGATTATTAAGTATTATGATATACATTGAATAGTGTGTATTGTTGTGAAGAGCAGTGACTTGGATCATGGTCTTTGCATCAGAGCTGTGGCTGTGCTTTGCTCTGGGAACTTCCTGTGCAAAGCTGCAGGACAAGATTGCCCAGGAGCTATGGTAAAGCCCAGCCTGAGGAAGTTCTGTGCAAAAGTATGCAACAATAACTTTCTTGATCTTGAGCTCAGACACCGGCTGCTGGGATAGACAATTCTGAGCATAACAAGATGACCAATATCTTGCAAGAACTGCAAACTTCAAGCATGGCTTCTTCACAGAAAGTCTGGACAATGGGCTTCCTGGATGCAGCAGGATAATAACAGGATGTTCCTAGCACTGCAACAGTAGAATAGCTACAAAAATGTTTCTAGTTGTGTAACTTTTTAGCAGACAAAGAACCATGCCCCTATCGTTTCAAATTCCTGATTGTGAGACCCTGTATAATAAACATGCCGAGCTAGCTCTGGGTCACTGTTCCTCCATTAGAGGTGGCTGTGCCACCTGGTCCCAGTGTTTGTGCCACCTGGTCCCAGTGTTTGTGTGTCTCTCTTAATACCTCATCATCCCTTGATGGTTCTAGGGTTCAGCTGTGCAGGTCATGACATGTTATTCAGATTTTTTTCTACTTTACCACTTAATTACTTTAGGTCCTTTACATTTTCACTTAATTAAAATTAACTTGACAACTATTTTTAAAAATCAATAATATAGAAAGAAGATCAGGGGCTGGGATTGTAAGCTCAGCGGTAGAGCGCTTGCCTCACATGCGTGAGGCCCTGGGTTTGATCCTCAGCACCATATACAAAGCAATAAAATAAAGACATTGTGTCCATCTACAACTAAAACAATATTTAAAAAAAGAAAGAAAGAAGATCAGCATACTAGAGCAAGCTTATCAGAGGAGGAAAGGGGAGTAAAATAGAATGTACTGGGGAAGGAGAATGATCAAATTATGTTGTGTGCATATATGAATATAGCATAATAAATACCACCATTATGTATAATAATAATGCTGCAATAAATTATTTTTTAAAGTATTTTAAAAATCTGTCAGCATTTTAATTGGATTTGAGAAGAGTCCAGAGATTAATTAGAGAGGATAAATATTTTAATCAATGAGTCTTAAACTCATTAGGTGGTATATAACTCCATATTATTGTTGTTATTATAACATAAAATTATATCAGAGATGTTCTGTAGTGTTCCCTGAAATCACCCTGCATATATTTATAAAGTTTATAATTAGGTGTGAGATAGATTTAAATGAAAATAAATTATACATGGTGCATTTCACTTTTCAGTTGTGGCTTTGTAAAAGTACAATTAATTTTTACACACATAAATTGTATGTCCCTGTGAATCAGTTTTTTCTTGCTATGACCAAAATACCTGACAAGAACAACTTAGAGGAAAAAAGATTTATTTTGATTCATAGTTTCAGAGGATTCAGTCTGGTCTATGTGTGAGAGAGAGAGGCAGGGTCGGGCAGTTGGAAGGAGGAGCCAGAGACAGTTATATTCTCGAGGGCACACTCCCAGTGACCTACTTCTTCCAGCAATGCCCCTGCCTACAGTTACCACCCAGTAGTTCATTCGAAGTATTAATTTATCCTGATGTGGTCACAGCTCTCAAAATTCATTCATTTCCTAAAAGACCCACCTGTGACCCTTGCTACCTTAGGAATCATGGTTTCAACACATGAACTTTTGGGGACATTTCAGATCCAAACTACAATACTCATGCATCATACATTCACTTAAGTGCCCAAGTTGTCACAGATTTCTAAAGAACTTCCATAAAACTGTTATATTGTGTACTTCTTCACTATCTTACTTCAGGCTGTTAAAAAACAAAAACTAAAACAAAACAAAACAAACAAAAATAACCACCACTTAATTCAGACTGTTATAAAAAAAAAACAGTGGGTTTCCTACAAACACCAGAAATTTATTTTGCACAGTACTGAAGAATCTAAGTCTGAGATCAGAATGCCAGAAGGTTGTGTTCTGGTCATAGCCTTCTTCCATGAAGATAGCCAACTTCTTATTGTGTCCTCATGTGGCAAAAAGAGGGTACCAGAGTTATCTGGAGTCCCTTTTATAGGGGTGCTAATAGTATCTCCCTGATAATATTAGCACTTTGGAGTAAAAGGTTAGATTTTGAAGGGGCAATGATATGCCCTTTACATTGGCATAACAAGTTATTTTGTTATTGTATGATGGACATTATAAATGTTACCTAATGGAGTGTTTTGATTTTTGTCGCTTTCTTTAATGGTTGTTGAACTTTGCCTTGGCAGGCATATAAATTACCTATAGATAACTTTCATCTCCCTAACCATAGGTGCTTTAGAAATTGTTCAGATTATAATTTTCTGATTATTACTTTGTGGTGCTTTTTGAAATTCCTATATATGTGTGGCCTAGTGCTCAGCAAACATTTAAAGGAACTGCTTTGCATATTTTCAGACAATTTTCTGCATTATTATTTTTTTATTTCCAAAGTGTGTTCAGCACTTTCTAGGCCACTCTGAATCCCTAACTTTAATTATAGTTTGCCATCTAAGTTTTATTTGCTTTATCTATTCCTGTGCCTATATTTTGAATTGACCCTAGATAAATAGCTGGGGCAAACACAAAATCACCTTTCTCAGGGATCATAAACCCAGGTTGTTTGTGGTTTAATGTTTATAAACAGATTTATCAAATATTCTATTTTTTTCTGAGAGAAGTTTAATCTGAGTCTTATTATTCCATCACAACTGGTAATGGAAGTCTATATATTTTTTCAATGTATCTTTCTTATTTCTCACTCCTTAATAACTATCTGGCCCTTTTAATATTCCCTATTCCCATTTTGAAACATCACCATGAGAATGAATTATTTTTCTTAAATTGTAATAAAGATAGCCTAATAAATGATGTTTACATTAGTGTTTTTTTTGCATTAAGTGATCCAATAAATGGACATTCTCATGGATGTAAAGAATGCATGTTGATTATCCATGGAACAAAGTAGGTTTGCAAATCTATTATCCTACTTGATTTTATTCATATGTACCCAATTGCAACTAGATTGATTTCTCACCAACTCCATTTCTATAAAATATTATATTTCTGTTTTTGGATTGAAATTAGATGAAGTCATAGTACTTTATATTTCTATTGAACTATAAAAATTGAATGATTAAAGTTTGGAGACTTATTTCCTTGTTACATACTGTTTTAGTTGTCTTCATGTGTGATATTGAATTTTCACAAAATTTCTGTAAAGTATGTAATAATGACACTATTGTAAAATGAAAACATAAGCTTTAACTTAAGTGATTTTCTCAAGTTCTCACAAGTAGTTGAGCTAGGATTTTTCAAAGGATTCCAAATTCTAAGTTTGGACATGCAATAGTACAGAAGTGCTTTTATGTCAAAAAGAATTAATTTAAAATTCCTCCTCTGCCACTCATTAGACATATGACTATCTCCCACAAAGTATGGTATTTAAGTCAGTTTCTTCTTTGCTAAAAAAAAAAAAAAGGTAATGATATTACAATCTTAAAATGTTATTTTAGGGATTAAAGAAAATAACATTAAAGTACCAAGAGTGTTTCTGGCACATGTAGGCATTTGATGAATAACATTGGACAGACATCTTCCATCTGTTTTTCAAGGTTTACTCTCCATTCTTCTCCAACCATCTCTGAAGCCTGATGTCTATTATTAAAAAGCAGAGAAATCAAAATCAATGCTTGAATTAGGCTAACACTATGAATTTTAAAGAGATCAGAGGGGGACAGGAAAGTGATTCAGGTTATTTATTCCATTCCCTTATTTATTTTTCCAGAGCTATCATGTTCCTCAAAACAGCTCGTTATGAAAACTGTAATGCATTTGTTTCTGTAATCTCTACAGATTTCTAAATGCTCAGAGTTCTTGCACTATTCCTATTGGTTTCCATTCACATTAGTCACTCATATTAAGTAGATCGCTATACAAGAGCCTCTTTGAAATTATTCCAGTTTAAGAGTTTTGCGTCCTATTTGGTTACTAACTGACATATTTTTCTTTTGTTCTTATTTCCATGATATTACATCTCTTTAATTTTTCAAAGCTTTGGATAACTTTGAAAAGTTATCCAAACTTTTAGGTTATGATAATTAATTCAATGTTTAGATAATTTGTATAAGTAAACACTACATTTATAAATAACATATTTATATGCATGCATATCTATACCTATATATATATCTATATGATCCATGTATATACCTGCATTTATATTTATCAATATCTAGAAAGAAAGGGGGAGAAAATGCCTAGGAGCATATTCTTAAAAATTTCTTTAGTAAAATTGTTTATTGTGATAGTAAATTGGGGAAATTAGGCATAGGATTGTTTTGTTCTTAAGAATATTAGAAAAAGAAATGTATACAAAAAGCATATTATTTTTATTTCCTTATTTCAGTATGAAACCATGTACAAGACTGATAATATTTTTAAAAATCAGCTTAATGTCATTAGCTACCACTAGAGTAATACAAAAGTAGTTGTACATTTTTATTTTTATCTGATATTATAAACAATTATCAGTTCTCAATTCATCATTGAAGTTTCCTGGACATCTCTATGATGAAGGATTCATTAGAAGCTAATCTCTTGTTTTCATTTATTTGAGGAAAAACTCCATTGCTGACTCTATTTAAAATATGCTGTCATTTGTAGGAAATGAGTGCCCTCTTCTGGTACCATGATAAAACTGTTGATCATATAATGCTACCTGTAGCTGAATCATTTACCTGTTATATTCTAATTAGTTTCCTTTTGCAGTCGGAGTGATTTAATGAAATGATGTGCACTTTGTTTTGCTGTATCCTTCGTCAGAGTAACATTTGTGTACTCGTTTCTTCTAAGCAATTTACACTTGTTCTTAATCTTGATGATCTTTCTCTAAGCATAGAATGAAGGGTTGCTTCTAAGATTTCTATTACTTGGGATAGGAAAATACATTTCACATATTAGGTTCTGGGCAAGAACATAATATCTTCTTTCAACTGATTTAAAAGACAAAAGAAAAGAAAGAAAGAAGAATGGCAAAAAAGTGAAGGTTGCTAAATTTAACAGCTCGTGTCAGTTTTGTATTTAGATAATATAATAGAAGAATTCTAAGAACATGACTTCTCCCCACTTTATAGACACACACACACACACACACACACACACACACACTTTGTACACCACAAAGAAACAAAAATATATAGTCTCTGAAGAAATCATTTTTAAGAAAATAAGGACACTTTTCACTTCTCTTATTGTTTTCAGATTGGTAATGAATTCTTTGATGTTTTGTAGTTGATTAACAGTCATGAATCACAACCAGTTTTCACATGATGAGAATATGCTGTTAAAACATTGCCAAGCAGGAGTCAAGAATTATAACTTAAGCAAAATATCCTTTTGACACATACATTCCACATGGAAGGTTTACTTTATATTTAATGTTTAAGCAGCAGGTTAAGCATTCTTTAGTCAATGATCTGTATGTCTATACAAGGACAATTATCATTACAATTCACAATAGATATTATTGGACAAAAGTGTGGGTGATTTATTACTCAACAGAATTGTAATCTACAACCATCAAAAGCATCAGCAGCCGGGCGCGGTGGCTCACGCTTGTAATCCCAGCACTTAGGGAGGCTGAGACAGGAGAATCGTGAGTTCAAAGCCAGCCTCAGCAAGGGCGAGGCGCTAAGCAACTCAGTGAGACCCTGTCTCTACATAAAACACAAAATAGGGCTGGG
The DNA here is from genome assembly GCA_004024805.1 of Geosciurus inauris. Classification (NCBI taxonomy): domain Eukaryota; kingdom Metazoa; phylum Chordata; class Mammalia; order Rodentia; family Sciuridae; genus Geosciurus; species Geosciurus inauris. The sequence goes on from PVHX01004619.1 coordinate 40,129, forward strand.
GATGTGGCTCAGGGGTCGAGTGCCCCTGAGTTCAATCCCCGGTACAAAAAAAAAAAAAAAAAAAAAAAAGCATCAGAAGGCTGTTCACTTCCACTTTTCCTTTTGTTTGTATGCTCATATAATATTATAATATTAATTATAATGCTATATAATTGTATAAATGCCATACAGACAAATGTATATATAATGTATAATAAATGTATAATGCTATACAGACAAATACACAAGGGGAAATTCTTTGCCATAAAATTTTGCATAAGAAAAATCTATTTTAATTGAAAACTAAGACACTTCAATTTCCTTATTTTTTTTCTTCACCAATATTCTCAGATGTTTGGGTAGATCTAAAATTGATAGAATTATTAAATATTAATTAATTCATTCATTCATTCATTCATGTTTAGAAATTGAGATAATTAGTTTGATGACTCATACCCCAAGGAAGGACTTTTCACAAAACAACAAAACAAAACTGGAATTACTTTGCTTTAGTTACTCTACAAACCTAGGTTATACATGGCATTGTTTCCTTCATTTTATTTAGTAGAAAAGCATTGCTAAGTCACTCCATATGAAATGAAAATTCAACTGTCTTTTAATAATTTAAGATACAAAGTGCTAAATTACATAGCCTTTAATAAGAATTGGTCACACAGATCAGGAATAAAAGCAGCAATAGATGGCACTAGAAGATCATAAGTCTCAAAGGAAATTCTATGGTTCTTGTTTTCATCTCCAATTCCCATAATACTTTCAACCCGGGTATAGACGGGAATGAAGGAGGCTTATGTAGAAAGAATCACAGCTACAGAGCAGATATTAATTCTTCCGCCAATTTTTCCTGGAAAGCATCCTGGAATCTTTTGGGGGAAAAGCAAATGGCCAATTTACTGCAGAGACTGTGCTCAAGGCACATTAACCATCCCATTTAGTTTTAATCAAAAATAGATAAAAGGGAGTTACACACTGACATTTATCAGGGGGGTTTGTTGTTCCATTTTCTGTTCCTGGTAATTGAGGTCTTGTTGCTTAAAAACAGCTCAATGAATATATTTGTTATAAAGATAATTGTTACCTTTTTTTCCCCTATAGGCAAATACCCTAGAGTCAATTATGAGATACACATTTTTTTCTATTTTTTCCTAACAACGTAGACTTAAAGACATGAAAGTATTTTTTTTTACTTCATTAAACCTGAAATGGTGTGTATTCCATACCAGCAGATTTGTTTATTTTTCATTTTGTAAATCCTCCAAGGCTGAGCCCTGTCTGCACCACACTGGCCTTGTCCTAGCTTGAAGAATCCCATAGTCATGACTCATGTTTTTCAGTGACAGCTCTGAAGCATGTTTCAGACCCTGCTTTTCCCATAGCTGTTCTAATCCTCTTTCACATGACCATGAAGACAGCTTTTAAATCCAGCAGAAGAGTTTTCTGACATTATTTTCAAGCTATAAAATATATTTCTAGGTCCAGGAGTAGGAAATTATACGTGGATATTTGGAGAAAATCAGTGGTTATCTTTTTTCTTCCCAGCTAGCTACTGACAATGGTCTTAGGAAATGTCTCAGCATTCTGTAAGAATGTTTCCAAACATTTGTTATCATTCTAATGCTGTATTCTCCATGGGAATAAATTATTGAAAAATCATCAGTTTCTGAAGATCAATTTTTATTGAATCTGAAATCTTAATATATTTTTAAATGTTTAATGGCTCATAGAAATAGTGTAGAATAGTTCAGCTTCATTCTCATTAATGGAGTTATTTTTTCTTATTTTATTGATATCTTTTTCTTTATCAGTGGCCAACAATAGAACTGGTCAATCTAAATATAAAATTTAGTCAGACATGTGATGTTAAAGAATTTCTACTACTAGGAATCATCAAGGGTCTCTCAGAAAAATCATATATATGAACTGGAAGTATCTTTCTCTTGATTTTTTCTTACCTTCTGTCTCCCTCCCTCTCTGTTGTCTTCTCTCTTTTATTTTCCTTCTTTCCCCCTTTCTCATATACATTCCATAAGTATTTTTGAATTCTTATTCTAAGATTTTTCCATACATAGTTTCTTTTAAATTCCCTAGCTAATTCCAATTACCCTTTGATCTTAGCAAAGGAAGGTCGTATTCAGATAATGTATAAAGAGAAGAGTTCTATTTATGAGAGAAAACAAGAAAATTAAATTTTTTTCTACTTATTTTCTAGGTTGTTCCGCTTAACACCAAATGTTTAAAGAGAGTATTATATAAAACATCACAACTGCTATGCATACATTCTCCTTAGCCCATAGAATGGAATTTACTATGAGTCAGTTAAGCTGAGTGGAACTGAACAACCGGAAAAAGCCAACATTCCTATGCTATTTTTTGTATTCTGTCTCTGAAATTTCATTGTGCATGACTTTGTAGATGGATATAGGGTCCAGATGTTCATAATTTTTCATAATGACTTTGGAGGTTAATATCTGAAAGCTTAGGTTTTCATGTAACAGAATTATGTGGAGGAAAGACTAGGTAAGGTTTTAACTCATAGCTGTAGGGCAAAGTGAGCTGTCCAAAAGTGATGTAGAGATATTAGGCTACTCCTTGAGGAATGAAGAAAGGAGGATACAATAATCCCTTTCCTCATCTATAATAACATTCTGACATTTAGTTCTCATGTTACTCCAAGAAAATAATATATTTTATAGCAGTAGCCAGAAGTTTTTATTATAACTTAGTAAATCCTGAAGACAACTTCTTCTTCTATTTAACTCTATTACAGTCTTGCATGAAATATACCTAAAATGACAGAAAAAATAATTTTTCCCAATATTGACCCACCTATTGAAAGAATTAAGGTGGGTCTTAATAAGAAGTACAGGCTCAGATCCAGAAGATTTGAAGAAAATTATAATAAAAATCTATTCCAAGACAGATTTAGAGGTGCATATCAGTACTCAGAAAATTATACTAGTAATTACCAAGGTATTTTACTTTCCTTACAAAAAATTTTTTCGGGGGCAAGGTCCATCCAGTGTGCCATATTTTATTAATTACACTATACATAATAGCTGTACATAATAGAAGCAGGCATAGCTATGGACACCTTACTATCATTGAGAAGATTTATCTTATTTATCAAGAAAAGGTGTCTCAAGCCTCAATTCTAATTCTGCCCTCTCTACTTATAAAATATGCATTCTTCACCACAGCTCATTCAAAAATAACAACAAAACCAAAAATATTTACCTAGTTCTGGTTATGAAGGCTTACAGTGGAAAGGAAGCGGCATATTGGAATACTGGAATTGGAGAGAAGGCATAAGTACAGGCGCTAGATGTTATAATTTACTGGTGCAGACATCAGCCAGGTGATTTAGGCTAGAGTGGTTTGAGATGTAGGTAGTTTGGAAGGCCAGAGATAAATTTGCATGTTTAGGAGTTTTGCATTTATGCAAATTCTGATGATAATGCATAAAAGCATTTTATTAATGGGAATGAAATGATAAGACTGAATTTTATATTATTTTTAATTGAGTATGAAGTGGCAATTGGAGGAAGACATAGCAATTTCATAGAGACCAGTGAGGAGGATATTGCAAAAATCCAGGTAAAAGTGTCCGTATTTGGACTACATTGTAGTTGCAAAGATTGAAACAACAAAGTTATTTTAAAAATTAAATTTACAAGACATTTGGTAAGTGAAGGAAATTGTGGCATGGCACATGTTATGATGTGGTACATGTTAAATGTTGAGATAAGTTTGTTTCCCTAGATAAAGAAAATGAATGAGTTACTGGATCTCTAGCTCCATAAATTAGCAGAGAAGACTGAACTGGTGACAAATTTTAGAGACAATTACATACTGGTAGTAATTAAAGTCATCAGCATTTATAACAAAATTGACTAGGAGAATTATGTTCAAGGCCATGTGGTAAGGAAGGGAAATAGAAATTTTGATATACAACTCATTACGAGAGTTTAATAAGGCAAAAGCAATAGATGAACATTTCAACACAGAGTAAATCCTGAGACAGATAATAGAACATGATTTAATGTAGCCATCTTTCAGCAAATATATACTAAAAGACTCCTATGTAAGTGAATTGAAAGAGGTATGTCACTAAAGAGCTGTAACTTTAGGAGCCCAGGCCAAGTATGGTATTTATTTAACCTAGATATGCATTTCGCTGAAAAGGAGGCATCCGCTCTTCTTTCTATGGAGACTGCAGAATCATAAACTGAATCTCAGAGCATTGAATGTTAAATTAAATCTCTCTTTGCATTAAATGTTAAAATTGTATTTTGGATAAATCAACACCTTTAATAAATGGAGAATTTCTGAGGACTTCTAAGATAATTCTGCCTGAACATCAAGGTAAGAATAAAAACCATCTTTGAGGCTGTATAAGTAACTATGGGCATATTATCCAAGACTCTTTTTTTGTCTGTTGCCAGTTACCAAACTTAAATCAAACCAGCTAACCAAAATGTAGTATATGGAACTCTATATGGCTTTCTGATATATGATTGGACCCTAAGTCTTGAATATTTTCAGTCTTTCTGATCTTAGATTTACATGTCTCTGATTATTTGATTCTTCAGATAAAATAAAAGAAGTAAATTATCATAATACCTCTCTGAGAGAAATTTCAGGAGTGCCTTTGAGTGATCTTGTTTAGAGAATGTGTCTACTGTCTACCAATATGATGGCTAGGGTATAATATACTGCTGGGCAGGTCTGAGCTAGGTACATATACCCTTCAGCTAGTGAAACAGTTCAGCTCCATTGAAGGAGGAACTCTGTTATTAGAACAGGGAGAAAGGTTTTCTAGATACATAGAGAATCATGTCTATCAAAGTAGGTTCCTTGCCATAGTCTACAAAACCATAAATAAACTCATCCTCCAGTACTCCACACAATTTTCCACTATTCTTCTCTTCTAGTCTGGTCCAAACTTCTTGCAAAAGTTTCAGAGTGTGATTACATTGACCAGAAAGCTCTTTTCTGTATTTCTCATGGTTAAATTTCTCTCATAGTTCAATTCTTGCCATCTTTAATCATTATAATGAAAAATACAAACTTTGATCTTAATCTTTAAGGATTAACACAGTGTCAAGTTATTTATTAGTTATATTGCACAATTCCTGTCTCCTTTCTCCAACATAGTTCGTTCATGAGAACAAGAGCTGTCTAACTCAATTCCATATCTACTACCTATATCAGTTAATAAATGTTCTTTAAATTAATAAACAACTGATTCTCTAAAAACATTTAATTTTCTTTTCTTCAGAACCCCTAGTTTCATTCTTAAAACTTTGAGACAAATGGCTTCATTGGATTTTGCTCAGATTCCAATTTTCTTTCCTAATAATGGAGCCAATCCTCATAAAGATCTATGGTGATGTTTGTTCTTTATTATTAATGTGTTCTGTAGTTACTTCTTTCAAATACAAACTATTTCTTCAGACATTCCCAAAGTAGTGCAAATTCCAGGAAAGTAAAAAATGACGTCTCAATAATATTTCATATTCTCTTATCTAAAAAACAATTCCTAGTAGTACTTTATGGGGATGATAAAACTAGAATTTTGAAAATGACCTTTTCAATACTTTTTAATGAAAACATCACATTATTATGGATATTTATATATAGTGAAAGATAAATGATATTATCAGTGCATTTACATATTTTTATACCTACATTTAATTATTGGGATATATTCCTTCCCCGGGTTTTTCACATTTTTGGACTTATTTGGGTATCTTTTCAAGAATGTTTCCATGGTAAACAGCCTTAGAAAAGCATAGAATTTGTTTTCCTTTTGTATAGAGCAAAGGCCAGCATTTTTTATTCACCCAGTATAATAAAAATAACATCTCTGTTTGGGACAAAAATTGGGTAGATTTGCTTATAACTTGTTCTACATGACTGAGGTTTCATAACTTTGGAATTTCTCAGCTGACACAAATCTATGGTGTGCATGAGATCCATCTGACCAGCTTTATATTACCCCTGTGGGAACTGGGGTCAAGTGAAGAGGGTACAGACATGAAACTTATGCTGCTTGCTGTTTCATGAGTTGTAAGTCCTTTGTCTTTGAGCCGGTAATCTCATGTCTTCTGCCAGCACCCATGAAACTGTCACCCATGAAAGTCATATTTGTAATTTTGTATCCTCCATCTACGGTTTTCTTGTAATTAATGTCTAAATAGATAAAATGAACTTAATAAAAAGGCATTTTGGGGAGTGAGGTTGGTGGTGGTGGTGATGGTAGGCTGCAGATATTAAAATTCATGTCTTATCAAAATTGTCACCACACACTGCTTATCAGCTCTGAAAATATCAAAAATTACCATTATTTAAGAGTATTCAACCATTGCTCATAATAAATATAAAAAAATTTATGATCACTTCTGTTTTATTTTTTCTGTTAAAGGAGATACAGGCTTCATCCTCCACAATGCTTGCATTATGTATAAATTAATTAGGGTATTCCAATTAACAATAATTAAAGCATGGCACTTCTGCTGCACAGAGTTAATGCTGGAAGTATATATATTCAAATCATCTTCTGTGGTAACTAATTCCTGTACTCTGGAATGATAGCCAATCTTCAAAATCAATTGGATCACAACACAGTTAGTATAATGTATTGTTAAGAGAACAGAAATAACTGACCATGTCTGCTGAACGGATGAATCAATTCAAAAGTACAGCAATTTGATGTAATTTGACAATAACTATAAGTGAAATGAGAAAATCATTTTAAAAATTTTTAATCAGATAAATAATCTGTTGTTTATAATATAAATTCTACTTACCCCACACAGCTGATTTATTCCAATCACCAGACTTCTAGCTGGTAGGAAAGCCATAAAACAAACAATAAATTGGTTTCTTCATGTGATAAGTTTTTCCAATTTAAGGATTTTAGTCAGGTTTATTAAGGCATAAGTTATATAAAGTAAAATTTACTCTTTTTACTATACAGTTATTTAATTTTCACAAGTGATACTATTATTTAGCAATTACTGCAATCAAGATAGGGAACATTCCTATCACCTCAAAGAATTTGAGCTTTTTCACTGCTAATGTGTTGCCCCTGTGCTTAGTTCTGCAATCTGTTATCCATTTTTATAATTAAGCCCTGATAATATTTTATTTTAAGGAATTTTTTCCATATACTATACTTTGTTAGAGATCCATTCAAGGTATTATATCTAACAGCAACTTGTTCATTTTTATTAATAAGCAATATTCAGTTGTATATCTGTATGTACCACAGAGCTTGTTTTTTCTGTTTGGATATTTTTCCACTAGGGCTTTCTTAGTTTTCTATTACTGTATCAAATACCTGAAATAATCAAATTAATAGAAAAGGATTATTTTGGTTCACAGTTTTACCCATAATCAATTGGGTATATTGTTTGTAGGCCTGTGATGAGGCAGCATATAATGTTGGGAGCACATGGTGGAGCAAAATTATTCACCTCATGGTCAGAAAGCAATATACACAGAAGAGGAAGAGATAAGGAGTCCCACAATGCGCTTCTCTGGCATACCTCCAAGATCTGAAGACCTCTGAGTAGGCCTCACTTCTAGAAGTTCCTACTACTTACCAATAGAACCAAACTGGAGAACAAATCTTTAACACATGGGTCATTGAAGGACATTACAAATCCAAACTACACAATAGTTTGTTCTGCTTCCTTTCATGAAAATATTTTTCTTTCACCATTTTTATTGGTTTAGCATTATTACCAAAAATCAATGGAATGTGTAAGTGATTATGTATTTCTGGACTCTATTCTGTTAAAATCATCTAAATATCTTCTTTTGCCAATTTCAGGATGCCAAGATTACTGAAGGTTTATAATGAATTTTGAAATTAGGCAATATACATTCTTTTTTGTTGTTCTTTTTCAAAATTTTATAGGTATTCTAGGCTTTTTCATACACACTTTAGAATCAACCTATTAATTTATACACAAAAGCCTGCTGCAATTTTGATTGGGTTTACTTTATATCAATAGATCAAGTTTTGGAAAATAAGTTACTTTGAAATATTGTGTCCCTTAATGCATAAATATAGTGTAGCAGTGCCTTTCTTTGGATATTATTAATTTCCCTTAAGTGTATCTGTAATTTTCTATGTGGAAATTTGTAAATATCTTTTAAATGTATCTGCAAATATTCTAAGTTTTGTTAACATTGTGTGTAAAACTACTATTATAATTTAATTGGTTGTTGGCAATACAAAAGCACATACACATTTTCGATGGTTATGTCTTCTTTATTAAATGACCCTTTCATAATTGTAAAATGTCTCTCGTTTCTTTAGGATTATATAAAACTCTTTGTCTTATAAAATATTCTTCATCTAAAATTGATATAGCTATTTCAGTTTTAAGAGTAGTGCTTGCATCATATACAAATTCTCATGCTTTTACTTTTGTAACTAAATATAAGACTTATGTAAATACCATATAATTGTGATTTGCTTTTTTATAAAGCTTTTAATTTTAAATAATTCATTCATTCAATTTTGATGTGATCAATTTCGTGCATATCATTTTTATAATGACTTTTTCTATTTTTGTTACATTTTCATCCTTTACTTTTGATGGAACATATTGTATTGCTGTTGTATTAACTGAAGTAATTAATCATGTACTTCTAAATTATAAAATAAAAGAAAAAATTTATATTTATCCCAGTGGTTTCCATTTTTAGTATTCTTTATTCCTTTGGTAAATTTCTTTAATTATTTTTATGGTGTAATTTTTCTTTAGTATAAAAAACATCTTTAATGTTTTCTGAAATTGAAATCTTCTGACATATATTCATTTAGTTTTATTTATTTGAAAATATGAAGATCTTTACTTACCTTTCTGAAGGGCATTTTCACTGAATTTAGAAATCTTTATTAATTTTTACTTCCTTTCAACAATTTACATATATTTTTATTTTTATCTTACTTGAATTGTCTCTGATGAGGTCCATATTTATTCTTGTCATTGTTCCCCTTTGTGTTATTTTTCTTCATGTTCTTTTAATATTGTTTTTTCCAGCTTTGATTTTTTTTTTTTTTTTGGTACTGGGGATTGAACTCAGAGGCACTCGACCACTGAGCCACATCCCCAGCCCTATTTTGTGTTTTATGTAGAGACAGCGTCTCCCTGAGTTGCTTAGCGCCTCGCCATTGTTGAGGTTGGCTTTGAACTCGCGATTCTCCTGTCTCAGCCTCCCAAAGTGCTGGATTACAAGCGTGAGCCACCACGCCCGGCTAGCTTTGATTTTTAGTAGTTTAACTATCCTTGTCTCTGTTGTCTCTGAAATTTTGTTAAACTTATTATCTAGTTGACATATAGTTAACTGGATGTCTAATTTGGTGTTTTCAAAATACTATAAAAATTATCAGCCATTAGTGTTTCAATTATTATTTATTTCCTCACTCACTTCTGATATCACATACATGTACAATAGGACTCACATTTAGAGAAATAAAAGCAGTTCCCCATTGTTGATGACAGGAGTGCTAGCAGGGGAGTAGCACAAGATGAGATTGAGCAGGTACCTGGGGTAGAATCTTGGAGGTGTTACATGTCATAAAAAAGGATTTTGAATTCAGTCCTTGTCTTAGCTTTTTTGCTGCTGTGACTAAAAGACTTGAGCAGCACAATTCTAAAAGAGCAAAAGTTATTTGGGGGCTCACAGTGTCAGAGATCTCAGTCTGTAGGCATCCTGCTGAGATCCTCAGGACTTGAGATGAGGCTGAGCACCATGGCAGCATAGTGTGGTGAAGATGGAAGCAGCTCACATGATGATCAGAGAGCAGAGAGAGAGACTCCACCTGCCAGATTCAAATATATACCCCAAAGCCAAGCCCCCAATTCCCTTTTCCTCCAGCCACACTCTACTCTCCTTCAGTCACCACTCAAATAATCCGATCAGGTGATTAATTCACTGATTGGGTTGAGGCTCCCATAACCCAATCATTTCTCCTTCAAACCTTTGTGCATTGTCTCACACATGAGCATTTGGGGGACACCTTACATCCAAACCCTAACAATCCTCTAGAAAATTGGAACCATTAAAATTGTTGAAATAGAAAAATATCATGGTCAATTTGTTTCTCATACAATGGAGGGGAACAAATTGCATTTAGAATGACTGGAGAAATGAAGAATCAATGAAGTCCTGAAATAACTCAATAGCAGAAGGGCAAGAAGGCGGATTTAATGAGAAAAGTTAACATAAGTGTACTGACAATGTGAGAAACCACCTGAAACTATGAAGTGAGGAGCGGGAAGAAGCTGGGACAGTTTGTAGTTTTCTTCAATGGACACATTATAGCACAGAGGTTAAAAACATCTTTGCTTGTCTTTGCAAATACTTATGTATTTCATTAATATTTTGCTTTGAACAAGGAAGTATTGTTGTTTTTTGTGATCAAAATAAAGCTCAAAATCAACCAATATCCAATATCAGAATGGTGTGGTAAATGGTCCTAGCACGTATTTGGAAATTTGAATTTTTTTTTTTTTTTTTGGTACCGGAGATTGAACCCAGGGGCACTTGACCACTGAGCCACATCCCTAGCCCTATTTTGTGTTTTATGTAGAGATAGGGTCTCACTGAGTTGCTTAGTGCCTCGCCATTGCTGAGGCTGGCTTTGAACTCGCGATTCTCCTGTCTCAGCCTCCCTAAGTGCTGGGATTACAGGCTTGAGCCACCGCGCCCGGCTGGAAATTTGAATTTTTAATATGCATTATCTTCACTACATTTGGCTTCCTATGTAATTCTGAGACAAAAATTTCATTTGCAAGAGTCTGAAGTTCTTTTTTAAAAAATTATTTTATTGATGCATTTTAATTATATATCATAGCGTGATTCATTATGTCATATTTGTACATGCACATAACAATTTGATCAATCTCATTCCCTAGAAAATTCCTTTTCCTTCCCCAAGTTTGAAGTCCTTTATTGGTAAGATGAAAGAGCTTTCATTAAAATATTGTCTTCAGATTTTAGTGAAGTCATTTTACTTCAGGACTATCATTCTTTACCATCTAGATTATCTTCACAATAAGGTTAAACATTGTATCTTCTGAATTATATTTTTATCCTCTATACCATGAGTCATGACAGATAACTGTCTGATTAATGAATTATTTAGCATATGACCTTGTTTGGAAAACTACATAGAATTATAGATGAGACCTTTATATTAACTTCATGCTTTTACTATTTTAGAAATCTATATGTGACTCACCTTAAAGGTTAAGCACATACCAGAGTGATCAGAAGCTTGACACATGATTGCTACTCTGTGGAAAAAGTTCAGAATTATTTTGCAGAAAAATCTCTATGCTGCTCACATATGTTTTCTTGTTTTATTTAAAGTAACAATAATTTGTCAAGTTATGTGCAAGAAGAAATACAAAGGTCATTTTTACCCATTCAAGATAGATTTTGTTGTCCCCTTGCTTTCCACCTAAATTTCCAAACTTATGAGTTGAAAAGTTGAACTCAGTTATTTATTTTCTTTTTTATTATGAAAGACAAAGGTGTTTTTCATAATAAAACTCTTTAAAAGCCTTTTCATTCTAATAGTTAAACTTGGAAAAGTTGAGTTTTGAACCTTATTTTAGTACCACTCTATTAACACTTTTGCCCACCTGCAACTCTTATGTTAGTCTTATTAATTCATTTAATTGTTCAAGTTGTACTTACAAAGTTATGGTAAATGATAATCAACATGCTTCTATATGCAAGAATTTTGCCCTTTAGTGTCTTTATTAGTGTGATAAATATTGTGTGATCTATACTTTAACTGTGTGTTGAAGACAGCAATGAATGGTATAAGTGTCCCAGTTAGTTGCACCTGCAGCTGGGATAGAGTTAACATAGTTTACATCTGTTCATCTTCCTCTCAGTTCTTCTTCGGATAAAAGACTTGCCATCTTGACTGCAAAAGTATTATGGTTTGGATATACAGTGACCCCTGAAAGCTCCTCAGTTAATGCAGGAATACTCAGAGCTGAAGTGATTAGACTATGAGACCTGTAGCCTGATCAGTCCATCCTAGCTTGAAAAGACGAACTGGGTGGTAACTGGAGGCAGGTGAAGTGTGGCTGGAGGAGGTTGGTTCCTAGGGGTGGACCATGGGAGGGTTCATTTTTTCTGTAGCCCTCTTCCTTTTCATCTCTACTTCCCCGCCACGAGGAGCAGAGCAGTGCTCCTCTGCCTTTCCCTACTGTCATCATGTTTTGCTTCACATTGGACCCACAGCAATGGATCTGGTTGACTCTGAAACCATAAGTCAAAATAAACTTTTCTACTGCTCATTTGTTCTTGTTGGATATTTTGGTCACAGCAATGAAAAGCTGACTAACACAGGGTAATCTTTTGATTAAGACTAAGCCAATGGTGTCTCATTTGTTTATGATTGGTTTCAGAACAAGTACCTGAACACGTCGATCTGAATCCTTCCCTAGATTATTCCTAATTTGATCTGATGGGAAAGAATCTTTTTCTCTATGTCATAGAGACATAGAGTAAGCCCAAGTTCCTCCCAGAGCCAACTTTCCTACTATATGACAATGTTGGTTTTCACTGAAAGTCTACAATTAGAGATTAGAGTTGGATGGAGAGGCTATATGATATGGCATTTGGTTCACTTCTTCCTCTCTTTTGGGGATTTCATCAGTCATTAATTCATCAATGATTTGCTTAAATTAAATAAATTTGGCAACCCTAAAATTCTGTCTAATACATACATTAAAACAAATGTACAAGCCAGGCGCAGTAGCACATGCCTGTAATCCCAACACTTCAGGAGGCTGAGAGGAGAATCACGAATTCAAAGCCAGCTTCAGCAATGGCGAGGTGCTAAGAGACTCAGTGAGACCCTGTCTCTAAATAAAACACAAAATAGGGCTGGTGATGTGGCTCAGTGGTCAAGTACCCCTGAGTTCAATCTCCAGTACCAAAAAAATAGTACATATAATTGTTATATATAAAAAAAAGATGGTACATCTTGTATTTTTAAGCACAGACACCTACATATATCAGGAATGCAAATAAACAGAGCTCATTTTTTCCCTTCACTGAAGGTATTTTCTTTTTAATATAACATGGAGATAAAGTTTCATATAAATACATGGTAGTTTGGTATATTTATGAATTTAGGAATTTTTTAATATATGTACAACTTTTGTATTTTCTATTCCCATATGCTTTTTGATTTTTATTAATTACTCTAGCAAGGAGTATATATGGATACTGAAAAAAAGTCTATTATGATCCTCTTATTACTAATTACAAGCTTGAAGAAAATATTTGGAGCTTTGGATTACTGAATACAGTGAATGTTTGTTAATAACTATGCATTTCTATTCTTAGTGTACTTGGATACATTAAAAAATTCCTGATTGGGAGAAACTTAGAATTGTAGATTCTAATGGTAAATTTTCCCATTTCTGAGATATTTAATGCCTTGATAGTGTAGTAGTTTTTTAGTATTGCCATAATCAACTACCATAAACTAAGTGGCTTAAACAATAAAAATTAGTATTCTCTCAATTTTAGAAGACCAAGGCTAAGGTATCTGTAAGATTGTTTGTTCCAAAGCCTTTCTCTTTAGCTGGTAGATGGATCTCTTTCTCTTAGGTTTTAAGTCTTTTCTCTGCATGTCTCTGTTCTGCCCTGTTCATATGAGGACAAAAGAAATACTGGATGAGGGCCTACCCTAATGATTCATTTAAAAATGGCCTTTTAAAAATCCCATCTCTTAATATAGTCATATTCTGAGACACAGGGTTAGGTCTTCAGCATGAATTTGTGGGGACACAATTCAGTTTATACGTAGCTTAACACAGATTCAGGTCTGAGACCAAATGCTACTTTTTCTGAAAGGAACCTTCATTTGGTATTCTATCAGAGCAAATTGTTTCCTCACATCACTGACATTATCTTGTGTATTTATCTATTACTTGTTTATTCTCTCTCCTGTGCAAGAGGACAGAGTCCCTGTTAGACAGGTCAGCTTCTGTATACCCAGCACCTAAATCAATAACATTCAATAAATAATTGTCAGAATATATTTTTGAAATACAAGAATTATAAATAGTTTTACTTCAGATATTTTGACAATATTATATCCTCTTTAAGCTTCAATAAATTTTATTATATACAGTGTGAATTTAAAACAAATATATTTTTAAATTACTTAAGAGTTTATAAAAATCTTTAAAATATTCTATGGAAATTTTGACATATACACTAAAGAAAGCCACACTTTAAAAGCTGCAAAACTGTTAAATTTAGTATATGTATATTAGTAAATGGCTGTTATTAAAATTTTGCATCTGACTTCAAGCAAGACCTGGGGCTTAATTGAAATTTATAACACAATTCATTTTCTTTAGTAATCACACAAAAGGAATTTAATGATTACTACCAGTTTATATTTTAAAAATTGTCTTCTTAAGCATAACATTAAATTTTGCTTATGTGAATTTAGAACCATATGAAAGAAGAAAAATTCTGAAAATGGATATCCATCAAATAATTGTTAAAGAGCAGGCAGAAGGCATAATTTTGTGGCACTACTCTGCCTTTGACTGGTCTCATGGTTTACATATAATGTATTTGAAAGATCAAGTAGTGAAAATTCAAGAGGATGGTCTACAGTAGCCTAAATGCAGTGGTATTAAAAAATGGTATCTAGATTTCTAGTTCTCAGTTGAAGCTATAATTACTTGATAATCTTATAGTTCAGGTATTTTTTGCTTATGACCTTGGAATGCCACTACCTGTGCAGCACTCTGAATCCACAGAGATTGAAATAGTGTCATGAAGGCTACCAAATATTTTGCCAAATTATCATTGCCAGAAAATAGGGGAAAATGAAATACACTATGACATTCAAATCAATTTCTTCCTTGTCAGTAATCAGTGTTTTACACTATTTGGATCTGCTTCTTCTTTTTGAAAGCTTTCTTTAACATAAATAATGGGAGACCAGCTGGGCACAATGGAACACACTTGTAATCTCAGCAGTTCAAGAGGCTGAGACAGGAAGATTGCAAGTTTGAAGCCAGCCTCAGCAATGTCTGTCAAAGACCATGTGTGAAAATAATAAAAGGTTAAGGTCATAGGATGTATGTAACTCAGTGGTAGAGCATCTCTGGGTTTAATCACTGGTATCAGAAAACAAATAATGGAAAGAAATAATGGGCGTAAATATGGATATGACTTCTCTCTTCTTGGGATTTTCTAAAGCAACAATGTACATGGCACAATGCATATTTTAGAGTAATTGAAAAGTAATAAATACAAATGTCTGGAACAACTGGGTCCATGAATTTACAGACTACACTTTATTGAAAGATTTCACATGCCTTTCATTTTCCACTGTGAATAAATTAGTAATACCATCACTTGCTCCTGTATTGTCTGTTCTTATTTCACAGACCTCATGAACCACCTTGCTTTAATATAACAATAAATTCTCATGATTACAGGCCATTTGGGTCAGTCCTCCCACAATTAATGCTGTTAAGATCGGGGGTATTTCAGTGTTTTTGTTTAGTTTACAGATGACTGCTATACTTAAGGATATTACAATTAAGGTTACCCTTCTATAGTCATCTATCCTCTGCAGAACTAGCACTGGTTGTTGGTAATTTTATCTTGTTTGATATTGTGTTTGACTAAGGAAGAACACTGAAGGAAACTCTAACAATATTCACTGTGCTTATAAATTTATTTACTAAGAATGTGTATTGATTGCCTACCATTCATAGGTCCTGGAAACCTATCATAAATAGGACCAGTCCTTCCTCTCCTTCCCTCACATGAACACATCTAGGAACACATCTAGGAACCAAAGGAAGAGAACCAGTCCAGGTCTCAATGGTAAAGGAACACTTAACACTAACGTTAGGTTTCACCTTTTCCTGGCTTTCTGCCATGGTAGAACTTACATATTTTCTATCATTGTCTCAGGGTGAGGAATCATAGACATAAAGAAAAGATTTGTCTTACAAATCTCAATATTCTTTCACATTCCTAAAATAAAAGACAATGGAACATTTGCAGTAACTTGGCTTTTCCTTACAAGGGACTGGATAATTGTTTTTCATTTTAATCCTACATATGATTACCTTTTCCTTTAGATACAGTATATGCAATTTTCTTTGGGAGTCTTTCCACTCCCCATTGGATACAGTCTCAGTGAGACATTCAATCAAGGAGCCCTATCTTTCCCCTAGTGAATGGGTGGGCATTTCACTCAAGGAAAGCTAGACAAGCATAATGTCTAGAATTTTAAGCTGTGTAAAAAGTGATACAAGTTTTCAAAATAGTCAAAGATGATTCATTTTGATGACAATGACCTGAGGAAAGAAAAATTTCTTATTTCCTGGTATTTATTCACCAGGAAATGCCCTGCCCCCTATCATTTCAGCAACATGATATTTCAGTTTATCTGGGTTACCCATATCAATCTTACCTGAAGTTATTCAAAGTTAGTTTCTGATTGACTGCAATCTTTTTACTCATCCTGTTTATTATACCTTTCTTCCTTACTTTGTGCTATAATGTTTAGTGAAAGTAAGGACTTCGATGAAAACTTCTCAAGTCCAGTTTTGTCCAGAATAATATAATTTTCCCCCAAGTCTCTGCTTTTGTGTGATTTTAAAATATTTATCTCTTGTATTTTTAAGGCCATTTAAATGTAGCTAGGTGGTCACATGACTTTCTAGATGGTGAGTTCTATTAACTACCCTAAGTAGTTAATAAATTCTTAAAATTTTTGTAACTTCTCTTTATCTCACAGGGCTGTGCAGATAGTAAAACCATGTAAAGATGCTATGTCTCTTTCGTTCTCTCTTTCTTTTCTTTTCTTGTCTGTTTTTTTGTGGAATAAATATGTGAATTGTCTGTCTATAGTGACAGGTGGTTATTTTCCAAGAATGTTCCTTAAACTGAAATCAGAAATTAATCTGAAGTAAAAATATCTTATTTTACTTAATCATTATAGCTAAAATTTCGTTTTGCATTTGCAAAGTTATGTGGGGTATCTGAATACACACAATTAAGCAAACTGAAAAATAACTAAACATTGACCCTAGAAAGAATAGAAGATGCTTAGAATATATAGTTTTCAGTGTGGATAGCTGGTAGTTTTCAGAGTTCTACAGATGTCAAAGAATAAATTGTATGAATCTTCAGCTGGCCTCATTCTATCTTGTGATAACTTATTTATAATTTATACCCTGCCTACTTCCAGAATATGAAATTTTTGAGGTTCCTCAAAATAAAAACATATCTAGCAGAACTGAATTAACCCAGAAGATAAAATCACAAACCACCAAACTCGGTAAAATAGTTTTTCCAATTATTTAATTTTGAACTTCTTACACTAAGAAAAAATGGAAACATTACAGTTTCTACAGTTTCATCTGATCAAAGAAAGCATATAGTTATTAGTTAATGTCTAAATGTAGAAAAGGCACTCAATTCTTAAGAGACAATTATCAAGGATCGTGTAATAGGAGGGCCTGGATTAAAATGAAAGACATTGTCAGTCAGCTTTCTATCAGTGTTACAAAATATCTAAGATAATCCATTTAGAAGGAAGACAGGTTCATTTTGATTCATGGTTTCAGAGATGTCAGTCCAAGGTTGTTTGACCTTATTGCTTTGGGCCTGTGGCAACATACCACATCATGGTGGGAATGCATGATGGAAGAAGTCTATTCACCTGAAGGCTAGGGAGTAGAGGGAGACAGAATGGGCCAGGATCCACAAACTCCCCAATGACCTAAAATCCTTCCACTAGTTCCCACCTCTTAAAGGTTTCATATTTTCCAATAGTGCCACAGGCTGGGGACCAAGCCTTCAACCTGTGTTGACATATGTGTTTCCCTTTGAAGGACATTCAAGTCCAAACTATAACAGACATTTTCTTGTCTTCCAATTACACAATAATAAATTTAGGGACCATAATAGTGGAACAAAATACCAAAATTATAAATCATATTGATATTTGATTTGTGTATGCGTATGTGTGTGTTGCTGGTAATCTAATCCAGGGCTGTGCGCATGCTAGGCAAGGGGTTTACCACTGAGCTACACTCCTAGACCTAATATTCATTTTTGACATATTTAAATTTAATTGCATTTTATTTGAATTAGTATTGTTATTGGTGCACTATAATAATACACAACAGTAGGCTTCATAACATATTTGTACCTGCAAATAATTTTATCAATCTCATTTAACATTTTAAAATCACTCCTTTTAAGATCTGTATCCTTTCCTTGTCTTCTTTTGAGAACAGTTATTACCACATTATGAAATGAAAGAAAATGTATAAATCTAGCCCACACACTAAATTCTATAATAAGGATTAATAATTTTACTAAAGTGCTAGGCACAGTGGTGCATGACTGTAATCCCAGCACTTTGGGAGGCTGAGACAGGAGAATTGCGAGTTCAAAGCCAGCCTCAGCAACGGCAAGGTGCTAAGCAACTCAGTGAGACCCTGTCTCTACATAAAACACAAAATAGGGCTGAGGATGTGGCTCAGTGGTCGAGTGCCCCTGAGTTCAATCTCCAGTACATAAAAACAAATAAACAAACAAAAGAATAATTTTACTAAAGTGAGAATCAGGCTATAAAATTGTTAAAAACATAATTTAAATAGTAGACCATTTTCATTTATCCGTTTACATCAAGGGTAAGTGTTGCAATATGTGTGCCTGCCTGTGTGTGTACGATAAGAGAAAATTATAATACTAACTATATGGAGGTAAATATTAGAATATGCAAATATTAAAAGATTCTTTAAATTGTATATGTATATATTGGTTTTTGGTAGTAGATGGTTTGGGGAGCTCAGTCCATATATTTTACACTGGGCCACTGCCCTCATCCCTTAGTTGCTTCAGATATCCTTCAAAGGACTTACATTACCATGAAAATGGCATTGGCCTGGATATGCTTGGGAGACTGCAGCAACATCCTCCACCTGCAAGAACAGTGATGGTATATCTGGAGGCACAAGAGGTAGGAAGGCTCAGCCCCTTGTCCTCAAAGAATGGCATTATCTAGTGGGCAAATTACAACTTGTGCTAGAAGGCTTCTTCTCCCATGATGGGTTAGGCCAAATCTGGAGTTTATGTGGGACCACATACTTGCTCAGCTCCTTTCCCTCCTTTTATTTTTTTTTAATCTAGATTCTTTATTCAATAAACTTCATGCTGCTAAATCTCTGTCTCAGATATTACCTCTAGAAAACTTGATCTAGGATTGTTTGGGATCATGTGCTACTATTGTTTTACATTGGGAATCCCACTTGAAGCCAAAAGTTTCAATGCCAGTGTTCCAGTCAACCGTAGTTTTGTAGTCCTGGAGAACCCAAAGCAGGTAAATTTCATCATGTTTGGTTTCAGGTATGTGCTGACTACTATGCAATGGTATCATTGCAGAACGAATCTAAGGTAGATTCTGAGTAGTCATGAAAACCACATTTAAGTGTGCTTTTGCTAATAAATGATTTTTTTTTCAATTTTGATCCTTCAATATGAATAGTCATTTTAAAAAATAAAGAACCTGTTATTATTTGGCAAAATCATATGATTTTGCCAAATCTTTAACTAGTAATAAGTATAACAGGTTACTTTATGCACAGCAAGATGAGAATTCTTTGAATGCAAATATCTTTCTACCCAGCTTTGGTGAAATATTCTCACCATGGATATTTAGAGACTTAGTCTTAATGTAATAATTTTTCTTTCTATAATATTAATGACTTTACAAGAACTCTACATTCAAAAATATTTTTTCAAGTCCAGATACAAAAGTAATGGAAATCTAATGAATATTTTAACTAAAATGCTGATTTTTGATTGTTATTCTAATAAATCGATTTACTTTTATAAATTCCAGATAATGCTTTGCTGTCACCTCCCCTTCCATGCACAACCTGGTATGGTATTTTGTGCATTCTTTTCTTCCTGCACTGCGAAAACTTCTCTGATTCCACATGCAACAATAAACCATTACTCAGCCTTGTGCACTTCCTTTATGGGTTAGATACAGCATTTTCTTCTCAGTATAGTACTCAAGCTGGTTACCTGTTTCCTTAAAGGACTCCACTTTAGGAGCACAGTTTCATATCAGTAACTTCATTGATTCTCCCTAGTCTTGTTGACTAGTCCATTTAGATTGACCAGTTAGCCTAAAGGAGAATGTTAACCACCCTAGCCATAGCACCTCATCAATTTCTCCTGTCCCTTAGGTTTTAGTAACCCTTCTCTGTTTACTAGGACTATTTATTCTGTTGTCACAAGAGTTTTGGTGGAAAGCAATATAGATTTGTGGCCTTAAGCATTTTTTCCACAATCTTTTTTTGCCTGTTTCCGATAATTGTATACATAAAGAAAGATACAGTAAATTTGAGGTTCATTATAAATTCCAGTAACTAGAAAATCCCTTTTAAATGTGTATTAATATGTGTATTTAGTTATTAATTGCTATGAGATTTACTATGTGCTAGGCATTAGGTTAGGCACAGGGACACAAAGAAATGTATCAAAATATTTTTACTTTCTGAGAGATTAAATAGGAACATTCATATTAACAAGTATTTACAAAATAATGGTTAATGGTTAGTAGGGATAAGAAGAGTTACATAGAAAAAGATGTCCTGATATTAATAGGGAGTTTGGGGATAGTCTCACTGAGAAAGTGATACGAATTAGACCTTCAAGAACAAAGATATTTTCCATGAAATAGATAAAAGAATGAAAATGAGAAATTCAAACTAGAAATTAACATTTTAAAAGGCACAAAAGAATGATAAAACAGGATAAAAACTACGGGAGTGTAATAGATGGGGATGCATTAAAAGATGGAGAGGGTAATTTAGTAAGACAAGCTGATAAAGTTGGTTAACTTGGAACTATAATATATGACTCGTGAATAGATTTGGACTTATTTTTATAAATGAGTGATAGGCAACTTTGGCCCAAGTGAGCAAAATCAGAAAACATCAAAATATTTATGGATCACATGTTTTTCAATTAAAATTGAAAGTAGCTCTGAGTTCCATGGGGGTTAACTATATGTCTTTATCTATATCTCTATTTATATGATGCTAATATCTTCATACAACAGAAAAAGGCTCAGAGCAGTCAGGAGTTTTAGTCAACCATATGATGTTTTCATAGTACTCTGTAAAGGTGTCAAGGGTAATAGAAAATGTTGGGAAATATGTAACATATTATCCAATGCACTCAATCAATCTGCCTCCTCTTTCCATGGTTAAAATAATCAGTAGCCCATGGTCAAGAGAATTTGCACCTTACCCATGGCATCTCTTCAGTTGGTAACCTAGAACAGAACTATCGTCACTGATGTCCTGGAATTCTACAAGACATTGAACTAGATGAATCCTGGTATTACCCTCTCTAGATGCTGCTCAGTTGTGTTGAACTGCGACTGTTCTCTCCCATGATGCAATTTCTCCACCAATCTATGGCCTCCATAACCACTGTCACAATAACAGAGCCAAAATATTCTTGCTTGAGGATAAGATGTTCTTTAAGACCTGTTTTTGAGCACAAGATATTTCCTATGATGATTTTCTTTTTTTACTCCTGTGTCCTGTGTAAGTCAGCATAGGTGGGCTACAGGCAACAGAAGGTTGCCTTCATTCTTAAAGGGAATGTAGGTACATTGAAAGTCCTGTATTTTTATTTTAGGAAGATAACTATGGGGATTGTTATTGCTTCTCCTCTGTAGTTTACTAACTAAAAATAAATGTCTCACAGGTTTAATTTCTTGATTTCAGGTGGAGTCCATGATATATTTAAAGGTGACATCTCTTAGTAAACATTTCTACTTTAAATACATAAATGTGACTAGAATGATAAATTCTCCTAGAGGAAACTCTCTCTTTCTTCCTCTCCTCCCAGTGAGCATGTTGTGGTAGCTTCAGAAGCCCAAAGAAAGTCAAGCCATTGCAATCAAACAATAAAGATTTGTAGTGAGTTTAGTGCATTTAAATGAATGAATAAAAAAGATTTATTACCTTCCATGGCCGAAATGTGAATTGTTTGTGAATGAAATGTACAGAGAAAAAATGTGAATAGGGAGTAGAACGTAAAGAATCTCATGAAAAAAGATGTTGACAGCAACCAAATGAAACAGTTTCAGAACTGATATTAACTGGGTGATCTGAGTATTAATTAGGTAATTTGGTTATTAATTAGATAATTTGTTTCTGCTACAGAATCCTGTGAACTAGAAATGAACTTGTAAGGGTGTGTGTGTATGTGTGTGTGTGTGTGTGTGTGAGAGAGAGAGAGAGAGAGAGAGAGAGAGAGGAAGAGAGGAAGAGAGAGAGAGAGAGAGGGAGAGAGAGAGAGAGAAAAAAAAAAAATAATCCTGGGAATGGTGCCAAACTGAAATCCATGGAAAACTGAAGTCCTCAATTTATCTGAAGAACAGGTTCATGCATGTTAGTAGAAGCTTTAGCAGTAACATCATTGAATTATAGTCATTATGACCTAATGCAGATATCCTCAAGCCTGGGAAGTTCTGTTCTTCACACTAAAAGCAGAGTAGTTGGCTATTGCTTCAAGGAAATCCTGTTTAAAAAAAAACAAACTTAGTTATGGGGTCATCATTTCCATGGATTTACTACAATTTGGAAAGATCACTGGAATTAGAATCCATCAAATTTACAAGGGCCAAGAATTCTCAGAAGTACATTTTATCACCGTTAATTCAATTTGGTTACCACTGGCAGGCACAATGATGAGTTAGTACTTCCCAGAACAAAGATTTAAAAGAAACCTTATCTTTCTCTCTAAAAACTGAATTGAAAAAAATATATAGAGAGAGAGATTCTACAATAAACTATAAAGCTCTATAATTAGGAAAAATGTCTTATTAAGGTTTTACTTGTTAATTTAACACCTGCCTATCTAGGATATTAGTTCTGTGAGAGTAAGGAAGGTGTCATATATGTCACTGTGGTCCCTAATGTTTAAGGCTGTGCTTTGCACACAGCAGATCATTCATAATATTTGTGAATATTATAGAGCAAGTGATAGACTTATACTTTGCTTTTGCAACTACTACCTCTACTAAAATCATTTAAAGTTGTGAAGTTAAATAACAGTGACTGAAAATATTAAACATGAAAGAATAATAATTAATATGAACAAGAAAAAATTTGTTCCCCTCTGCTAATCAACTCTTTGAGACCCTTAAATACTACTGAGGTGGCTTTACTGAACTTTGGATGTGTGATGTGAAGGCTGCCTGTTTGCCATTTGCCAGCAGATGGCCTAATTATTCCATCTTTCACCAGGCATTGAAACCATTCTGAATAAAGAAAAGCAGCTGATTATTTTTTTTTTCTTTTAAGAGAGCCAATGTGTTAGTATGTTTCTTCACTTTTCATTGTATTAAGCAACTGATCAGAGATGCTGATTTTAATACAAGCTAAGATAATAAGGAAAGATTATACTGTTGTGTGTGTGTGTCTGTGTGTGTGTGTATGTGTGTGTTTGCGTATTTGCCAAATCCCCTAGGAAGATTCATAGAGGTGACATACCAATAGCATTGCCTCAGGGATAAACTGATTTATCAGCATCCATGGAGAAATGAGATTATTTTCCCCTAAACAGTGTTTGTATATTGTTTAAAATATTACTCACATTTAGATAACTTTACCAACTTTTCTGAAATTCAATGTAAAACAGGTGTGATATTCAGAATCAGTTAATTGTTAAATTTTCTCATAGTTCAGGGGTTATTACAGATTGTATAATTATCTATAAAGGAAAATATTCTTTCATCTATAAAGCATATCAAATTTGCTCTTTAGGAGTAAATATGAAAGATAATGTGCATGAAGAAAAAGGAAAGCAGCAAGGAGTGGTGAGGGGAATTATTAAATTGAATTGAATATGATCTTGTATGGTATTTTACTTTATTAACTCTACCCAATATACAAACATATAACTCCATTGTTTACTTTCTTTTAAATATTGTCTCTTTAGAGACCTTAAGTGCTCAATTGCTTCCTCTACTTTAATGTCAGTGCCATGAGAATAGGGGCTCATTTTATCCTGAGTATTATTGTTTACATATGGAAATATTTCATCTAATATTTATGGACTGAATAAGGTTGGTTCTGAGCACCTTTTCTGAGGTATACCAATAGGAAAGATCAGGCAAATTCAGCCTAATGATTGGGAATCTCAATCTAGGGTCATTTAGAAATTTAACATGATCTAGCCAATTATGTTTAAAAAGCTTACCCCATCATACTTGATTGTACTGCACAACATATAGCTCACTCCCTTGGATGTATTACTTATTGGATCAGTTACTCAAGAAAAAAAGATGCTCCTTGAAGGAAATCAATTACTGGTCCTCAATCCTAAGACATTGTTACAAAAAAAGTGAAATGAAACAAAAGGAAAAGAGAAAGGGATACAACAAATAACATCAACATTGCTTGGCTAGTGCACTTTGAAAATCAGGGATCGGGTATGTGGTGTCAGGTATATGATTGTGTTTGTGTGCAACTTCAATCTTTTTAGATACACTAAATATCACAATATAAAATATTCCTAAAAGGAAATGTAAAGACAATAAAGAGAATTTGGTATTTTTATCCTTGCTATTTCATTTCCTTTCACATGTAGCTTAATCATGATTTTGAAAGAAGAAAAGCAGGTCCTTCTTGTGCCATTACGACGTCTGTCTGATTAGACTTCTAAATGTATTTGATATTGTATGGCTATTGCCTTAGTAATTAGAAAAGGAAGTCATTTTTGTTCCCCAGTGGAATTGTTATTGCTTTCTTTCTTGACAGTTTACAGTATTGTTTTATGTTTTGCTAAGCAAATCACTGGAAAATTATTTCTTGTTAAACACAAATGTGGTATTTAAGGTTTATGGTTGTGTCATTTTTAATCCGTATTTTTCAAATAAAAACTCTTTCATGAAAAGAGTATACCATAATTAAATACATATCACTACTGATTTCACTGATACAAATATTTATTATTGATTAAAAATTATAATATTCAGGATAATTTATAAAACTTGGAACTCTCAATAAAAAGTTAAAAAAATCCAGATGTTTCCTGATGTTGTTTTTTTAAAATAATGTAAATTTTATGATTAAACTTCAGATTTGTATTTACTCTATTCAATCTTTCCACTGTATAATCACAAAGGAATCTATAAAGTTTTGATTATTTTAAAAAGGGTTCTTAGAGAGTTTCTCAAATGTGCCCCTAGGATGTTGGATATTAATAACTGTAAGCAAAATATGTTAACACTTTAATATGTAAATGTTTGTTCCTTTTAAGATTTTACCAGTATATTAGAGATATCACATATCCATGCTCCATTTACTTGTTATCAATAGAGGAACTGAGATAGATATTTCACAATTAATTGTATTATTTTATCTGAATTTCCAATTTTTAACACAATAAAAAATTATACAATAAGCAACAACTGGAATTTGAGATTTGCTAAAATATTGATGAAATTTTGTCTTAGATCATTTCTTTTTTTAATAAAAGGGACTTTAAATTGTAAATCCCATGTTGTATTCCTTTCTTACTCATTGATTGACTGATTGATATATTCAAGTAAATGGAAGTATTCAGAAAGAGAGAGAGATCGAGAGAACTTACTAGAGGCAAAGCATTAATTGTTCTAGATTCAACACTGAACAGGTTAAAATCTTGGCCCTTAAGAATTTACATTCTAATGGAGATGGAGATGAATAGAAATACAAATAATTTAAATATATATTATATGACAGAATAGTAGCACAAAAAAAAAAAGAAAAAATCCTGGCTCTATGTTTTCGAGTTAAGTGACATCGGTCAAGGAGCTTTCTCTAATGCCTACTTTGTGCATTTAAAATAGGCCTAAGGCTAACTCCAAGTGGATGCCATAAAAAGTAAATGAGATAATGAATATAAAGTCCTTGTCTAAGTTCTTGGTATGTAGTATATCTAGATTAAAGTGGCAATAAGTCATTTTAATTACCAGTATCTAGAAACTTCTATGTAATTGGAGAGGTAGCACATCAATTTCTAAGGGGTGGAGGTGGTGGGGAGAAAAGAACAGAATTGATTTCATTTAGGTACTTCCATGGATGTTGTAGATTTTAAACTGGATTTTACAAGGTTTTTTGAGGATGACTTATTTTTAGATTACCACATGTTAGAAGGAATTACATACATAAAACAATGGTATGAGGAAAAGATTTCTAAAAGACCAAAAAACCAAAAACACACACAAAAAACAAACAAACAAAAAAGATCCCTTAGGGCATAGAAACCATGGATAGGAAAGGACAGGCTGACACTATACCAAATCTTGATACTTTGTGTTGATATGAAAAGGCACAACCATTAAGCAAATGTGTTATCCAAGGAGATGCTGAAACAAAAATTGGTAGCAAATCTATCCCCTGAAGAAAAAAGGAATATGAAGGCTAGAAAAAGCCTGAGAGGAAGTATGAGAATGTATCTGACTACTTGGGAAGAGAAAAATGTGTTCTTGATTGTCAGGGAAGCCTGAGGTTGCAGTTCCCAGTAGATCTGTAGTTGGTGCAGGTGATCTATCAGTGCTCATCTCTACTACAGCTGCCAAGATCCAGGCAGACTCCCGTCCAATCCTTGAGAACACATCAATAAAGCAATAATGTCATATGATTGTAGGAAGTGATTACTATATTTAGAATTTAGGGTCTCAGTTTAAAAAATAAATAAATGTAGTGTCAGAAAACTCAATTTTAAGAAACAGAGCTCACAGAATGGAAGGTGGATAGAGTAGAGGGGCAGAACAATGAGGTAAGAAGAGAGATTCAGAGATTCAGAAATAAGTCCATAGTTCTCCCAGGCCCCTATACATTGGGGAATTGATTTACTTTGAGTTTCTGAGGATTATTTAGTTGCAGTGGGTGTTTTCTCTTTTCCTAGAATTATTCTTTAGAGGCTAAGCCTTTGGGTTGGGAGTCAATGGTTCCTATCATGAGAAGTAGGGAAGAGGCAGAAAACAATATTGGAATAACAACAACCAAAAAGCACTGGGATGGCAGAACCTATGCAGTATTCGCCATCATCAGTCAAATTTGTTACATGAAGCTTATCAATTTAGATAGTCATGAAGGGATTCCCTAAGTGGAAACGTTGACTGAATAATTTTATCTACTTTATTCTCTAAAAAATATAAAAGAAAACAATAGCCAAAACATAGACTGTCTTCATCACAGCTCTCCTGTATCCACAAATATCTGCCTTCCGTCTATAGAGAGCTTCCAGTGAGTGGCATAAGAGATCCATGGAAGAAAATATACATTTGGCCTTAAGACCAATATATATTTTCTATTATATTCTAAAAAAGTGACTTTGAAAGTTTCCTTTAAATTTAGGGAGATCAAAAAATTAGCTGTTTTGCACAAGTTTCTCATGATATGTGTTTTGAGAGTATTAATTATCTCTATTTTAAAATAAATGAACATAAATGAAGAAGCTACTTGTTGCAAGAGGCACTGTATAATTCTTTGCATATGATGTACATATTAATACTTGATAATTAATTGAGTTATAAAGCAATTTAAGTATTCAAGCAATTATCAAAGTTTTCTTAATGTAGAGATTTAAAAACACAAAGTAAATAAACATTGTTTTAATTAATGGTCAAGTATTTGTTAGAAATTACTTTGGCTAGCACTAGCACTTTAAAAACATAAAGTAAAATAAAATTTGGTATTTACCTTTGGAATTATTATAACCTCTTGAGGAAAAAGATATCACAAGACACATGCATGTTTCACATAGACATATGTAATTGAAAGTCAAAATATGCTTTAAAGCTACGGGAAGTCAAAGAAGGGAATGGGTACTCTATAGGGAAGAAATATTCATTTAACAACAGAAAGTTACACACACACACACACACACATGCACACATATTTATTCTAATTTCTACTTTCTTGCCTTTTGCTTCCTGAGCTTCACTCCACATTCTGAAATTAAGAGCAACAGATATGATGTAGGGGCAGTCACCAGAGAATAGAGGTGATAATAAGAAACTTGCCTGAACCACACACACTGATACTCACAAAAGAGGGCTTTTGTCATGATTTAGATGTGCTGTCCCCCAAAACTCAATGCAAGAAGATTTGGAGGAGAAACTATTGGGTTATAGCCTTAACCTAATCAGTGAATTAATCCCTGCTGGGATTAATTGAGCAGTAATTGGAGGCAGGTGGGGTATAGCTGGAGGAAATGGTTCATTGGGGGTGTGGCTATGGGGTATATGTTTTGTATCTGGAAGTGGAGTCTCTCTCTCTGCTTTATGATCATCATGTGAGCTGCTTCTCTCTGCCACACTCTTCCACTATGATGTTCAGCCTCACCTCAAGCCCCAAGGAAATGGAGCCTGCTGTCTATGGATGGAAATCTCTGAAACTGTGAGTTTACAAATAAACTTTTCCTCCTCTGTGATTGTTCTGGTCAGATCTTTTAGTCACAGCAGCAAAAAAAAACTGACTAAAACATACTTAGAAACTTTGATGGATACCTGAATATTTAACTATATGTGTAATTAAAAACACACTTAAATTGCACTATTTCTAATATCAACACACACTAATACAATGTATAATACACTGAGAAACTGAATTTAGAAACATATAATGACCAAACCATATATAAAATGGAACTTTAACCCACAACCTACATCAAACTGCCCAGAAAAACCAATGATAAACTATTGAGGAAGTCAATCTCCTATAGATCAGACTTACAGGAAGCCAGCTATCTCTAGTGACAATCCAGAAAGCTAAACAATAATTTTTACAACAATCAGCAGAAAACATCAAGGACTTGATTACTAACTGACAGCATCCCTAATTTTTGTCTCTAATTCCAACTCAGAACCAAACACAGAAAGCCAAATATATACCCTTAATCACATAGGATGTCCCAGTTCTAGTTAACCAGCCTCCAACTTGCCTGTACCAATAGTCTCCAATCAGGGCATAACCCACAACTTCCATTATTTCTTCTGTAATGCTTTCCCACTCCTCTGCCTTCAAGTTTCTGCTAAAATGTGAGTGATAACGGTGGAGTCCCTTGCTATAGCAAGTAAACAACAAATAGCCTTTGCTTTCCTCATTTGGTTGGTCTTATCTATTTCTACAACACATTTACACACACACATGCAAACTATATGGTATATTGTATAAGGGCTCTGATACTCATATTAAACTAGTATTTATCTCTGATGTTTATGCTAATTACATTTACAAATCCTACATATAACTTAGAAGTTATATATACAAATTTGTATAGAATTTATTTTATTTTGTTATGTATGTTTTGTTATAAATTCCATGTATGTTATGCTACATAGAACAACATACAGGCATTACTCCATCAAAAGTAAAATTATATTCTTCACCAGAAATATTTAATCAGCATTTTGCAAGATACCACTCACAAATTTTTAAAGTTGTTCTTTTCTTATTAAATGTCCATTTTGCCCTAGTTGCACATTCCCCAGGCCTCAGCAAAGGCACTAAATACTTTCCAGAACATAGATTTAAATGAGGCCCCTGCCCAGTGGGCTTACAACATAATTAGACAGAGACAGTTGACCAACATATGCCCACAGACTCCAGTTGGCCACTTATTTATTCTCTAATTAACATAAAGCAGCAGGACAACAACTTCGCCTGTGCTCAGTGAGCAAGGGAACGTCTGTGTGTGCTGTAGAACTCTGTGGGAAGCGAGACTGCTGCTTCTGCGGGGGCTTTCAGCGCGCATCCTCTTGCTTCTTGCTTGTCTCTGTAATTAATATTCCCATGCACATCTTGCTGAGACTGTATTTGGCCAAGCAAACAGACCCTCACAACACAGCGGAACCGTTTACTCCGGCTGTCTTGATGATTCATACAGGTCACTGGCTGGTTGATTTGACTGTCTTACCTGCAACTCTATTGAGAAGCAAGGCCAGAGTGAGCCAAAGAGTGTACTACAAACTTTAATTTAGCAGTTTTAACCAGGCAAAAAAGGTTTTCACCTGATAGTGTGAGCTTGCAAAGGTCTGATGGCTTTCATTGGTTCTTCTCATTACTTTTTCTGAACCCTCCTTCAAGCTCTTTGATTTTTTAATTGTTCCCTTTCTAGGTGTTCACACATGATTCTCAAAAGTATTTGAAGTGACATACGGTGCTACTCTACTTTTTAATAGGTATGTACATACATTATGCTGAGAGAAATACAAATACCAAAACCAATCAGACAAAATTTGAGAAAAAGTTGAAACCTGAAATACATGCCAAGAGCTAATAAGTACTTGTTGGATAAAGCCCCTCATGAAGTTGGTAAATGATTTTACTACTCATGAATTGTGTAGAAAGGAGAATGCAAGCAAGACAATCATATACATTTTTTCTAACTCCAGTGATGTATTCAATGGTAAAGAAAGGTAATGCTATTTTTGAAGGTCACATATATTAAGTATTGCTAGTTATTTTTTCCCTAATGTCCTCCTGAAAATTCTATTTAATAGTAATTGTGATTTATATTGACCTCATTCTAATCCTGATTTATATTTTTAAGGAATAAAAACCTTCACAGCATTTTGGGCATCATTTTCCCTCCTGTGGTTTTCAATCTTGTATTGGAATACTTGATATTACGCCCCTTTTTTGGTATTTTTAACAGTTATTCTATACAACTTTTAATTTAAAAAAACAGTGTAGATGTTAGAAATGTGGTTTCCTATGATATTCTTTATTTAATGTTAATTTTAACAGGTCACCACTGGATAGTTACTCCGTACCATCACATCATTTTGTAGTAAACTTGAAAATAATGACATTACTATTGGATTTAAATTGCCAAGAATTTAATACCTATACACACACACACATACACACACATTTTTTTGTATACATTGTGCCTCTGTAGACCTACTACTATATTGTTAAAATAAAGAAATACAGGCAGTCCTTTTCAAAGTATAGTTTAAAGAAACATTGAGATATAATAATATAAAAAAGGATTGACTTCTTCACAAGTCAAAAACAAAAAGCCTGAACCAAAATACAAAACAAAACAAAAGAAGTAAACAAACAATATAGCTTTTACTTATAACTGCTTTGAAATAGATTCCTAGAAACACCACCATTATTGCTTTTATGTGATAAATTGAGATTATATAATCAGTCTTAGCCACATTTCAGAAATTGGGCATTCTTTCGCTAAATATTCTTGATCTTAAACTCCATTCACTTTAAAAATAAATGGTCATTTTAGTCAGATCATTGGCTTCAATTCTTTATGCATATCTGAACATGTTCACAATAGTGAAAATAACACCCAAATTGAAAGAAATATATGAAGTTAATGGAGTTTCACTTATTTCAATGTTAAACTACATCTGGAATTTGAAGTCATGCCATGTTTGTGTTTGTTTGTTTTTATTCTCTCTCTTCCCTCTTTCCTATCACCACCCATTTTTATCATGGAAATTTCATGCAGCAAAACACGAAATTCCATCCAAGTTGATCTAACCTCAGGGCCTCCTCCAAGCATGCTGGAGAATCAGTGCTCTGTCACCTCTGAGAATAGAATTCATTTTGGATTCTTATATTACCTGCCTCTGGGATTTGGGCACTTATTTGCTGACTGACTGAGTTATTTTAACTTTGGTATGATATATATGTACTTTGTTATAGTTTTGAATTTAATATTTTTAAAATCAAGACTAAATTAAAACTGTTCAAGACCCCTCCCCCATAATTAAGTACTTAACTCAAAATTACATAGCAAAAATTATAAACTAAAGCTCAGAAACACAACCTAAAAGGGAATCATAACAACTTCATTCTCAAATTCAAGTTTTACAATACTGTAATTGATCCAAATAAAATTCCCTAAGAAATGGCTGTTTGCATATACTTACAACTCTCAGCAAATCAGCAAAATAAAAAAATGTAATAGTTTTGTCAGCATTTATAAGATTTAGTTGTTTTCATAGTACTTAATAGGTAGTACCAGCATTTCTGGGTGCTTGCCAATTGACCATCTGTCTAGATTGCCCACGGAGAATCAGAACAACTGAATCTTTTGGCACCTCCAATTAAATTGAGCTGCCATCAACCCTGTTTTAGTATACAACAGAAGAAAACATTACCAAAAGATTGGATTAACTGATTTAATCCTGAAAATTTGGGAAATTTGCAGATATTTAGGAGAATATCTCTGTGACTCACAGTGAATTTAGTAAAATATAAATGAATTAAATACAGGTCTCTTTTCTTAAAGGTGGTTTGCTAGGCATTTTGAAGGATACAGTGATAATCCTTATCCTCTATATCATATAAAATAACCCATGAAATAAGATTTTCATCGCAAACATTGCTAAAGAATACCAAAAATGTCATTACCAGAATATTGAGATGGAAAAACTACCTCCATGTGGAGGTCACGTAAGCAGATCATGAAAGATGGATCATTTGTGTTAAGTCTCTAACATGGACACGCTTTTGAAAAAATGTAATTAAACAGTGATGTAATTTAAAGAATTGGGGAGAAATCTGAATAGTTGGAGAATCATATTGGACCCAAATCAAACTGAGTCTTTGCTATCATCTTTAGAATTCTAAATTTATGCCACAGAGAGCCAATAATAAATTTTAAGCAATAAAGATGTAATATTGTGGTATGATATAATTCATAGGAAAATATGTAATTGGAAAATCTGAGAGAAAACTCTTAGAACAATACAACATAGAAGAAACATGACTTCTTTATGGAAAACTGGAGAAGAAAAAAATGAGGCTAGGAAAAAAATATAATACATTCTTGAGTCACTTACCAATGGGATATGTTTTAAGAAATGTGTTGGTGGTAAATCAGGAGTGGTGTTGCATGCCTGTAATCCTAGTGGCTAGGGAGGCTGAGGCAGAAAGATAACATGTTCAAGACCAGCCTTAGCAACTTAGTGAGGTCCTATCTCTAAATAAGTAAATAAATAAATAAACAAATACACAAACCACTGTATCATTCAAAATGTCTAGCAAACCACTTTTAAGAAAAGGGGAATGTGGTTCAGTTTTTAAGCACCCTTGAGTTCAATCCCTAGTATCAAGAAAAAAAAAATGTGTTAGTGGTCAATTTTGCTGTAGAAATATCATAGAGAATAACTTACATAGACATAGATGGTATAGCATACTACATACCTAGGCCATATGGCAAACACACACACATACACCTACATGCATACACACATACATACACATATATAATTATATGTATGATATAACCTATTGCTCCTAGGGTGAAAAAGAATATAAGATTAAATTAAGCACAAGAGAAAAAATGCAATAAAAAGAAAGCAGTAAACATGAGATGTATGAGGTTGTTGCACAGGTGACAAGACAAAATATTTTGCAGTAATTTTTTTAATAAGCAGAAGGAGTGCACTCTAAAATACTGATAAAAAGCATAGTAGCATAGTAAATAAATAACCAGTAACATGGTTGTTTATTATCATTACCAAGGACTGCTATGTGCCCTGCTCTTTTAAGATTGACAGTACAGCAGGTTTGTTTATACCATCACTACAAACATGTGAGTAATGCATTGTGCCATGATATTATGTCCTCCTTTTATAATCATGAGTCCCTGAGTGATAGGCAGAAATGGAACTCATTCCATGATAGGCATGAAACATAATTAAGTTAAGCTTTGTTGATCTAACGTTGAAAATTTAGACTTGTTATTGTAGCAAAACCTACTTCTAGCTTGACTGATAAAATCAAGATGTGGAACTGATGATCCTTCTTCACTTTGTGAAACCAGGAAATTACCTCATCCCCAGACTTATCCTTTGGAAGAACTGAACTTGAAATGATTTAGGTTTTTGGGTTACCAGATACAGCAGAGAGTTAATAATAAGTCAAAGGACTGAAATGAAGAGTTTATGTGAAGTACAAAGTGCTCAATGGAATGAGAAGTCGTCCGTCTACCACTACCCAGCAGCACAAAAACTGACACAGGTGTATTTGCCAGTGAAGGATTTGGAGAATACTTGGCAGTAACTGACCAGCCTCAGAGAAAGAGGTGGGTACTTATTACTATGATTTCTAGGTTTAGAAAATAAAAATTCAGGATGCTGAGGTAAAATTTAACTTAGATTTTATGTTTTGGAAATTTAAAAGATAATCTAAATTTTAAAATATCAATAGAAACTTGCAAATTTTAATTCAACAAAGAATTTTAAAGTAAAAAAAAAGAAAATAGAAAAAAGTTGAAATGCAAAGGATATTAGAATGTCAATATTAGATGGGGAGTCTTAAATATTTTCTAAACAATGAAAGATAGAAATTATCAAAGAAAACCCATTCCCAAAATGGAAGATATGAGTCTTCACATAAAAAGCATAAAATATAAATCACCAATGTTGAATAACATCATTGTGAAATTTTTGAACATTAGGGATAAAAAACCTCAAATCAGTGGAAACTTCTTCCAATGGCTTAAGAAAACAAAAATCCAAAAATTAAAATCCTTAACTTCACAAGATAGTAAAGCGATACCTATATATTTTTCAATAAATATTTTAAAACATAGTGTTCTTCACCCAGATAATTCATTATCAAGAACAGAAAATTCTAAAATATATAGACTTCAAAATGCATTTCACTAAGGCAAGGGAGAAATTAAAAATTAATAACTCAGGAAATTGATACTCAAGCCACTAAAGTGGTAAAGGGAAGTCCCAGGCTGAGGGCTTTGGGACATCAGAGAATCCAGATTGAAAACAAGAGTAAGAATTGTTCCAGAAAAAAATAATGATATTTAGTGAGAGAATAAAACTTATGCTTGAAAAAGAAGAATGTTTTATTTAAAACGTGTATGGAAGATAAAAAAAAGGTGATCTTATAGAAGTGAGAGAATTATTTGTCACTAGTGGCTAGGAGTGGTAAGAGGAGGAGGCAGAGGGAAAAGTCAGATAATAAGCAGATAGAGGAATTAATTCTAGTATTCTCTAACACAGTGTGGTAACTACAGTCTATAATGCTTTATTATGTATTTCAAAATAGCTAGAAAAAAAGAGGCTGAAATTTCCTGACATGAATAAATAATAAATAGTTTAGGAATTGGAAATATTTAACTCCTTGATTTGATCATTAAATATTGCATATTTGTATTAAATTATCATACTGTATCCCACAGTTATATACAATATTATGTGTTGTGTTGGTCAGTTTTTCATTTCTGTAATCAAACTACTTGACATAAACAACTTAAAGGGGTAAAGTTTATTTTGGCTCACAGTTTTAAAGTTTTTAGTCCGTGGTCAGTAGGCTCCATTGCCTTGGGTCTGAGGTGAGGCCGAATATCATGGCAGAAGGGTATAGCAGAGGAAAGATTCCCAGATCATGGCAGCTGGGAATCTGATAGAGAAGTGGGGTGGGAGGAGAACAGAGGAAAGATATAGTCCCTAAAGTCATGTCCCCAAGGATATGCCTCCAAGGACCCACTCCTTCAATTAGATCCCAATAATACCTTGAAGTTAATAATTCACCAATGAGATCAGAACCCTCTTGATCTGATTACTGCCCCAAAGCCCCCAAGCCCCAAAACTTTGCTGTATTGGAGACCACACCTTTAATACATAAGCCTTTGAAGGACATTTCAGATCCCAACCATGTCAATTCTAAATAAAAAAGAAATTCTGACATGTATGAGAACACTTTCTAAAGATAGGTAACAAAGTCTGTGAAACTGACAATGAAATTGAGGTACTTAATAACATGAAATATTTCCAACAGGTATTTGAAAAAATATCTGTTGAACTAGATGGGAAGAAAATAGTAAGCAGAACATATACAAATAAGCAGATGAAACAAGCAATTAAGTAGCTTCTGGGGGGAAATGTTCTCAAATGAAACATAACATAAAACACTACTTGATTTAATGGTGAACAACATTTACATAATCATAACAATATAAAATCTGGCTACTGAGTTAATTAAATATTATGATTGGATGATATAGGCAAGTGAGGAGAGGCTCAATGTTGCAAAAGAACTGAATCCTTTTCTACATTGACAGGAAGTCATCGATATTAGCCAAATGTGATGAATTAATAAATAGCAGTACAAATATATTATTTTATAAAAGAACAGAAATAGAGCTAAAACTAGCAGAGTTGAAAGTGTTAGCCTTTGAAAAGCAGAAATGGATATGGATAGGGATGATTGATGTTATAATTATCAATATTCTCTACTGCTGTATTTTCATACCACATAAAAACTGATAAATTGGTCAAGGTGTTCATTTTTTTTAACATGACTTTATTCTGAAATATCAAATTCATGAAATAGATGAATTTAAGTAATTCTGCAATCATTTTTAGATTATGGTCTTGAATGACACCTAGATACAAATCGGTAGATAGTATTTAAGGCCTTTTTCCTATAAAATTTAGTAGTATAACTATACATTCAGTGCTATATGGATATTACAATACTATAGTACTGTGCACATGTACATATTTGTGTACATAAATGCAAATTATTCCATAATTTGCTATCATGCACTTTATGCATCTAAGAATGGGTGACCTCAGAAGAAGAATGTTACTTTATCCTACATAATGGGTAAGACATAGCTAAGAGTAATTTGTATTGGTTTTCTGGTCTGAATTTTGTACCACACTGCTTTTAAATTTTCTGTTCATTTTTGCTGTTTTTAAAGTGAGTACTATTAATGACCTATGTCTACAATGTACATGTCATATCCTGTAATTGTTAATCTTTGGATGATGCCAGGGCGGCACAGTAAATCACTTAAACTTGGACAAATGATGTTTCATTTGAAACTTTAGGTGCATAAGGATATTGTTGTAAAGTATGTGTTAAAGTCTTTAATATTAAAAATGCTTATTTAATCAGATTATTATATTCTTACTATACACACACACACACACACACACACACACACACACACTAACTGTACTGACCTCAGTAACTTCATTGGCTTTTCTTTAATTGTTGCAAGGCTTATCCTGTTCACTTGCTGGCATCCTAGAGATTTCTAATCTTTCCTTTGCATTAAATCTATAGCATTGACATTTACTGGCAAGGAAACTATATGCGAATAAAATTATTCTTTCATGTGTGTCATGTAAAATCTTCTTCAGACTAAACTTTATTTGCCCTTCACAAGTCATGTTTGTGTATATATTAAAATTGATTAAACTGATAGTAGTGTATAAAATATCACAATGCTCTGTGAAAATACTTGCATGTACCTCTGGAATCTGTTTCTTCCATCTCCGCCACCAGCACCTAGCCATAATCTCTCATTCGGACTACTGCGATAGTGTTATAATTGTTCTACCCACACTTACTAACAGCTTCTGCATATCCTATTTCCTGTGCATGGAAAATCTTTTCCACCTGATCAAGTTCAACTCACTGCTCTCATTTCAGCACAAAAGTAATTTTCTAGTCTCCTTGAGTTGGTGAAATGCCTCTACTAAAGGCCCTTAAGGTACTGCTTACCTTTTTCTCAACATTCTTATTTCAAAAATATTTTAATGTATTTTTATTAATGCTCTTCAAATTCCATGTGTGTGGGGATTACTTTGTGTTTACTCTCACATACAGTGAATATATATCATTGAATCAATGGATGGCAGTTTAGTTTAAAAATTGTTATAATGGTTAATATGTGTTCTGGTACTTAATCCTCTAGTGGCAAAATTAAAGTTAAGTGGAGAATTGTTTTAACTTATGTATTGTTGCAGGCAAATAAGTTTAATTATTTTTTATAATATGCAGACAAAATGACCATCTATCACAAATTCAGATCCATGGATTTCCTTTATTTCTATCATGATACTCATTGAAACCATTCTGTTTAAAGGGAATCAACCTGAAAACATAACCTGAGTAGTTCAGGTTTACTTTTGAAGAGTACCAAGCTGTGACCTTGACAATCATGCAAAGCCTTTGTTTCCTCCAGATTACAATGTACTGCCACCAAATAGCAAGGCAGCATTTATACAGTGGGCAAGAAAAACATAGTTAACTAAATTATTGCCATGGGTCAAATAGAAATTAAACATTCCAGTATCTTCTGTGGTGATAAATAAATAAATCCAATCGCTAACTTCTCCTCAAGAAAGCTACAATTTTGCAGATACAATTAGTGGGACTTATAAAAATTAAAATAAAGAATACCAAGTGTACTAATATCAAAGGACAAAATATTACTATTTTACTCTGTATTGTCAGAAATCTTCTTTTAGCAGAAGTTATACTACTGGTTTTGAAAGTTCAAGGATTCTTTCAGACTAGAAATAAGATGTAATATAATTCTCTGCTAAAGCTCACCATCCTGCATTCTATAATGTTGTCGGTGTTCTCTGTGTCTTTAAATTCTATCTCCAAATTAAAATTGAATGCATGGAACGGTGTCTTCCCACTGCTTTACATTAATAAGTGCATGATATATTCTTCTAATTGTGTTTGCTGATCTGTTC
The DNA here is from genome assembly GCA_004024805.1 of Geosciurus inauris. Classification (NCBI taxonomy): domain Eukaryota; kingdom Metazoa; phylum Chordata; class Mammalia; order Rodentia; family Sciuridae; genus Geosciurus; species Geosciurus inauris. Next base: position 78,755 of record PVHX01004619.1, read on the forward strand.
TATGGAACGCTTTCCCTACCCATCATAATCTTCTCTGTATGTTTTCAGGGTAAATGCTGGAGGGGCTCCAATTTGGAAGTGTTAAATTATCGAGTGGAATCATAAGAACAGTTTATAAAAGAGATAGTTGGAAATTAAAATACAAAAACTGCTTAAGGTAAAATACGTGAGGGAACTCTTTCTCGTTGCCATCTTGAGACCCTGCAGAACAGATGGAACTGACTCTCGGGCTTCTGCTTAGGTACCTGCTGTTTAATTATACCCTAATTAATTAAAACAAAGACTCCTGTGCGGTTTCACTAGTAGTGAGCAGGAGGGCAGTCAGAAAGAGACACTTTAATTCCAAAGACTTCCAAATTAAGACTAATAAGCTCAGGAAAGCAGTTACTACCTACTCATTGTGGTCATTTTACAAAAGTAACCATCATAGCATTAATCGGGTGTTCAGTAACAATTCATGTCCTTGAATTCATATTCTCTGTGTGTGTGTGTGTGTGTGTGTGTGTGTGTGCTTGCATGTGTGTGCAACTTGCTCTTCTGGCTCTCTGATTTTTGCATCTTTAATGTAGTTAATCATTGGAGTAGAGCAAATATTTTTGTTGGTGGTAGAAAGAAAGGAACATTTTTCAGAAAACTAATCAAGGTTAAGTAAAGAACATGTTCATTGTACTTATTAGGTGGGGCTGTGCAAATATTTATGCATAAGTCTGAAGTGTCATTAATGGATTTAGTAACCCCAGAGCCCAATAAACTTTGAATCTTGTGCTCATCACCCATCCTTTACTAGGGAGACTTTAAATGATATATTTATTAGTTATATTATTTTCATATTGATTGAGGAGACTTCACAGAGTAGGAAGAAATCTAATCCCATATATCTTTCAGTTTAGTTGAAAGACTTAAGTAACTACAGTAGCCAGATAAAAACACATGTACTAGATCTGGAGCTACAGTAGGCATGCATGCAATAATTCTGGTCTCTTTTATTACTTATGGATTTATATTTGATGGATATAAGGAATAAAGTTTGAAGTGCATTCCACACTGTAAAATGATCATTTGCGATCATACAGTAATGTTAATGTGAGTTATTAAAAATATTAGTTATTTAATTAGATGGAAGCTCAAGAGATCTCTTCTGTTCCATGTTGATATCCAGAAAGAATTTAAGTTTTTATACTCGTATGATCTTGAAATAGTCAATTAACAAATTCTTACTAATCAGAAGTTACCTTTAGTGCACAAGAATGTGTTCCACATAGAGCATCGCTTGGAGTAACAGAATAGTGGCTCGGAAATCAGCTAATTACATTCATGTGCAGGCACAATCCTGGCTGACCACTATACAATACACAGATATGGCAAGAAGAAACTACCAGGCCAGTTATTATACATTTTTAGCATTTTTATTAATTCCTAACTGCCTACAAGTTCAACTTTATTTTATAGCTTTGTCCTTTAATAGTGGAATGAGAAACAGAATGTGGTAGAAAAGTCACAAATAAAGAAAAATGGAAAATATTATATTATCAAATACTAATTAATTTATAAAAGGTAGTATGGACATTTCCAGATAACATAAGATAACAAACTGATAACATTTTTGATTCACAGAATGTTTCAATTATTTTTTATTGTGTTTTGATTGCATGAATGAAATTCCAAACAAAAGTGTATCGTGGCCTAGAAAGAGTTCAGAATGACAAGTTAGAATAAATACATTGGTGATGCAGAAATAATAAATGGATAGAGACAGAAACTGGACAAAAATCTAATATATGCCATTTTGAAAATGTGAATTTAGTAGTAAATTGCATATCAATTATCTATATATCTGAATAGATGTTTTCCTTTCTTGAAGGCCTGAGAATTAAAATATCCTATTGAGATATCTAGCTAAATGCCCAATCTTAGGCCTTTAAGGCAATTACTTAGCCTGAGTTCTAAACATCAGTTTCTTACCAATTTAAACTGCCGGTCATGCTTTTCTGAGGCTCTGCTGCTGTGTGTAAGACTTCAGATAGTTTCATCATGTGAAGAGTCCAGAGGAAAAATAGTCAAGATTTTTGTGTTTTTGTTTAGTTTCATCCATGTTGAGATATTGGTCAGCTACTTAGCTGGTAGTTCATTTGTCTTTGAAAAAAAGACCCATTTTTAGAGGAAATAAAAAAATTCTCTGAGCTGAGCTGAAATAGTTTTTTTAAGTTACAGATTTGCACCTTCAAGCTGAACTTGTGCATTGATAAATCTGATTTCTCTGAGAAATTTGTTTAAATAATACTTCCTAAGAATTTTTGTAAAAGTCAGGCATTCTTCCTCTATCTAAATGATAATATTCTTAGAACTTTGGTTCTTAGTTATGGGGGCAGGAGAGAGAGAGAGAGAGAGAGAAGAGAGACTCAGAAAACTACCAAAAGAAACAGATAAAGAAAAAGAAAGTATTACATTTAGGCTCCCTTAAACTCCCTTAAATCCTGTTCTTAATGTCTTTTCTCTTATACCTGGTATTAAGCAAGGTCAAAGTATCTTAAATTCCTTTCATTATCAGCTCAGCATGGGCTGCTCCACTGTGGTTTGAAGTGTTATACGATTTCTGAGCATAAACTGAACACTTCTTTACTCCGGAGTCTAGCATCAATGAATTTTTCATTTCATTTTTCTTTAGAAGACCATCAAGATCTTTGCTATTAGAACATTAGGGCGGATATATTGGAATCAGGTTGTCAATGACTTTATTTCCCAATTCCATTTTCAAAATGCATCCTTATGACCTAGTTGATATTTTCGATTCAATCAAATTTCTTCTTTGTAATAGTGGGGAAAATGTTTAATTCATTTTCATGGAAAACATGTAAGTTTACATGGGAGTTGGTGGAGTTTGGAGGAGAGAGTTGTGCAGATTAATAATTTTTATTATATCCTAATGTAGGTATGGACAGTGTATTTATTTGCCACCCTGTCCTTTAAACTTAACCTTTTCCTTTTTTCCCTACCACACTTTCCCAGAGGGTTGACTCTTTGAATACTGTCACCCAATTCCTTTCAACTAATGGGAACACTGGCAAGAGATTTGAGAGTAGAAGGAGAAAGAAGTGTGGGATTTATTACCTGTTCCTTTCTGACACAGGGGCTTCACTTCTGGCAGGATTTGCATTCCTTCAACTGTCAGACAGAGTCTTTCCTGTACTCCAGACATCCCTGGATCCTGGTATCTTCATTTTCCTCCCTTTACTCTTCAGGACTAAAGTGTCACTTCTCCATTGTCCATGATAGCTGCTTAACTGCCCAATTTTGCCAAAACCTATGTAAATTGTCCTTCCTGAATGTTTCTTCCTTTAAACCACTGGATTTGAATTCATTTTCTGTTGAGGCTCAGAATAATAATAATAGTAATAATAATAATAGTAGTACTAGACAGGGTTTATAGGATGCTTATAACTAGTCACACATTATGCTAAATGTTTTATATGGGTTATTTAATTGAATCTTTCAAACAATCTTATAGGATGAGAATCATTATTATCTCTATTTTATAAAGATTAAATTGAGGGTGAGAAAGGATGTAATTGTCCAAGTTCTTCCCAGACAGTTATGGGGTGCCAGGACTCTAAACCTACCCTATTAGGCTCTTAATCCCTTGCTCTTAACCTTCCAGCAATTCTATTATGTAAGGCTTTTGAGATTGTGTTGTAGCAGCGAATCTAAATCTTTGAAGGTGGTCTATAACAAGATAAATAAAATCGTAGTATTTTGTTCCATTTTATAAATACTTATGAAATTACTACCATATGATTAGCATTATTCTAGGTTTTATGAGTACAGAGATGAAAATTGTCAGCTCCCAGATAAATTTATAGTTTGATAGGAGCTTCAGATACCACAGACATATACGATAAATAACATTTTACAAGTGAAAGTATCAATATTTACAAGCTACAAGTGAAAATATTGGAGGAGGAACGTGTGCCCCTCTGGTGACTCTTCAGGATTTCATACTTCATTAGTTGAAGGACACATATTGACCATAGGACTCACACATGCTGAGCCTAACAGGGCTTTCCAGTGTTTCCCATCTCCGAGAGGTAGCAGTGATTGCCTTTGTCAACAAAGCACACTTTTCTTCTCTCTACTTTCAAGTCTTTATTTATAGACTGACATTCTTTGGTGATTCAAATATTAGAATTTATGTGCTTATAGAATTCAACTTGGTCAACCTACTAATTACTCTTAGAATAACATTAAAGTTTAATTTTTTCCATCTCAATTCATTTTTCTCTGTGCTTATATTAAAATACTGAGTTTAATAGATTACAAGTTCTGAATCTTGTTGAATATAAAATTTATAAATTATAATATGACTCAGTATTTTATATGCTAAGAAACAAAATGATGCTGATGTTAACCTGTGATTACTTAGAACTCGCATTTTGCCTTTATTGAAAGAGTTGTTTTAGGATTAAACAAAAGGAAAATGTGAAGAAGATAATTTGATTGTTTCTAATTTTATCTCTTTAAGAAATGGGGGTGTTTTTGAATTGTTTTTTTCACTGAGTTACTATTGTCTGTATTTGCCTCACAAGTTTTGGAATTTGAAGTAACTCTTGATCTGTGAAATAGTGATAACAGCATCTCTCCTATGGCTTTTTTTTTTTTTTTTTTTGCCAAGAATTAGGTAAAATGAGATATGTAGGGTGGTTAGAATAGCACCTGGTACATATAAACATCAACAATATCAGTTGTTAATTTTGATCTTGCTATTATATTTCTTTTCAGGAACTGTCTAGTAAGTGGTTTAAAAGTTGTGAAAACAAAAATGTATTAATAGACAGGTGGTCATGTTGTCTCATATTCTGTGTTTGCTTGCTCTGAATTATAATCTGTTTTGAATAAGAGCTACAACTAAGGTCAGACCTATTGTTTTTGGTCAGGCTAATAATTTACCCAAGTCTGAAATTATTCCTTTGTAAAATATTGAAATAATAATCTGCATAAAATTTCTATACTGTTGAAGTAAAAGATGGGAATTGGAGGCAAACACATTTTATAATATTTGAACAATATACAGTGGTTATGTATTATAAATACCAATTTTATAACTATTGGCCAACTGTAAATGAGAGTATGTCACAGGTCTCTTTTGGGAAAAAAAAACAACAAAGAACTATTGTATTCATTTTCTAGAAAAACCATACATTGTTTCCTTGGAGTCTCAAAATAAAGGCTTGTGAATGTAAATAACAGGATTTTAATTATTTTTTTCCCTGCTTTCTCTATTTGCATGCCAAATTTTGGCATGCTAAAAGTCATTTTTTGTATGTAATGTCTGTGATCATGGGACAGTGCCTGTGGCAAAAAGCACACTGTAAATTAGAATGCAAATCAGAGGGTTCTAAGCCACAGCAAACAGTATTCAGAAAAGGCTTCCCAGTGCTGCTCACAGTGAGGGCAGCAGCCGTGTCTCCTGATGCTGTCGGTCACAGTGAAGGTGTGCAGGCCATATTTAACCTTAGCACCCTCTGACCAATGGTGATGGATAATGAATTCATAGTTCCCCATGACTTACTTGTTCACAGTTCATTTGGATACAGAGGGTTGACATGTATGACCTCTAAATAGATTTTTCTTATGTTCAGGCTATCAGAAAGTATTTTTCAGCAAAATTGACTCCACCCCTCCAATTTTCTTTTCAATAATTTGCATTGCTTTTCTTTACAGAGAGAAGCTTTTTTTCCTACTTCAATGGCTTTAAAATAAGAAATGGCAGGGCTGCGGTTATAGCTCAGTCGTAGAGTGCTTGTCTTGCACTTATGAGGCACTGGGTTCAATCCTCACCACCTAAGTAAATAAACAAAATAAAGGTATCGTGTCCATATACAACTAAAATATTTTTTAAAAATTAAAAAATGGTGAGGTATTACTGAAAAATGAGTACAAACTTCAGTAGGGTAACTATTGATAGTGATAATGTACTATATATTAAAAAAACTAGAAAAAAAGAATTTTGAATGTTTTCACCATGAAAAAGTGATAAATGTCTGAGATAAGTATGTTTACCCTGAGTCAAATGTTATGCAATATATACATGTTTTAAAACATCACATGATATCCCATAAATATGTTCAATTTTTATGTCAATTCAAAAAAATAAGCTGTAAAAATAATACAAATTTAAAGAACTCAACACTTCCTCATTTTCATCTGCACTTATTTGTCCCATTTTATATCTTTAGACAATTAAATGAATACATAAATAAGAATCCTCTCTTCCACTAATGCAATTACTTAGCAAATAAGTACATAAATAGACAAAAAATGTACAGTATTTTAGACTCTTCTCCTATTTTTTTAATTTAGGGCATTTGCGTTTTGGACTTTAGGCTACAAAAATCGGTATTTCCTGGTATGTTTGGTGTATTCTCTTTCCTTGAAATCAGACTGTAAATATATCTATTCTTTGCATTGGTTATTCATATATAGAAATATCTAAGGGCTTTTAAAGGGTTACTGGCAGAAATGAAGTGAATGGATTTTTAAGCATTACATGTTTTAGCCCCTAAACATTTCCCTGAATCTTATCTCAGTGAAATAAAATTTCAAGGGAATCTCAGGTGATTTTAGAGATGCTGTAGGATTTTTTTTTTGCCCTTTATTCTCTATATAGCAATATAAAATTCTCTCCATTGAACTTTCCAGCTTTTGAAGTGTGAACATCAGTCTATTTCCATTGAGGATAAAAAGAACTTTAAAAATTTCAGTGGTGCCTTGCTTTGGAGTTTGCATTCCAGTACAAACTCAAAAGGAAGAAATATAATTCTTATTCATATTAATTTATAGAAAACTTTTGATTTAAAGAATATAATATTCTTTTAATATTAGGTTTTGCTGTATGTATGCATTTTTACAAAGGTAATGGATTGGAAAAGAAATAGTAGAGAAATTTGAAGTTAAAATGGTAGGAGTAACTGAAAATTTAAATCAATCAAATACATTCATTAAATTCTATGTATGAAATAATCAGTGTTAGACATTGTGATATAATTTGCAAAACCAATTTATAATCATAATTAGGCAGTAATTTTGCCCCTCATGAAAGCATAACACTAACTGAATTATACAAGTTAATAACTTATTTTTAAAACTCCAGATTACTCCAATAAAATTACCACGATTTTTCTTTTGTTATGGTTTTAATATTTTCTATAGCATCCCTCTTTTTGCTTTTTTGTTTGCACAGAGCTGTTGTTCTGCACAAAAACTCCCCCATTTTAAACTTATCTGATAAATTTGAAACATGATTTCTTTAAACTAGTGTTTACATCCATAGGTTTTATGTAATTTAAGATAAATTTCGGGGATCAGTACAATCAATATGGTTCTAAAGGTGGCTATATGTGAGTTCATGAGATACATACCTCTGTTTATTAACTAAAATATTGTTTTACATTTTTCTTTCATTGTAAATGTCCCATTCATATTTTACCCTAATGGTTTTAGCATGATGGATTTAAAATATCATTTCATTAGATATTGTATGATTAATGGTGGCTTTCTAATCTAATATTTTCATTGCATTTATTACCTGGAATTCTGCTTTAAAAATACTTTATCAACTGTTCAGTTAGCTTTTAATATGTTTATGTAGAAAATAATGATAAATACATATTTTTTCTTTATTAATCAATTTTTTGAATATTTTGGTGTTCTGGCAATTTTCAGTGTCAACCAGGGAGACCCTTTTAGTTACCAGCCCTTGAACTTTTATACACCTGTTATGGTTTAAATCTTGTGCAGTTGTTTTCTTTATGATACTTAAATTATTTCATCTGATGTCAATTGAAGCTGATTTTAGTTGATGTTTTTGACAAGACCACATTAATCTTTGAGAACTCCTTTACATTAGAATAATAGAATACTGCAATATTCTGTCTGTGACAATACACACAGAGTACTTGTACTACTATAGACCTAGAAACAAAGATTTCTCCAAGCTTCCTGGTTCTTTATATAGGAATAGCTTCTAGAGATTAATTTATAGAAACTATAGATGGCTATCACTACACAGGTTTTAGAATAGACAAAGTTAGAAATAGATATTTTTAGAAGAAAATATTCACATTTTAACAATGATGTTTATTTTTCTCCAAATGTATAGATGAAAATAGTATTTCAATGTGTTTAAATTGAAGTTCTCTTATGTTGATAAAATGTGAGTTTTTTTTTTCCCCTCATATGCCTCAGGATAATTTCACATATTTTTCCATTACTTATATATTTATGTTTTGCTTGCTTTTCTACCTGACAGATGATTCTACTCAAATTTTAAGTTGTTTACAATTAAGTAATTAGTCCTTTGCTACACTAGAAATTTTGTGATTAATCCTTTGTGACTTTTTTACAGTGTTTAATTTTTATTTTGATTATGAATGGTATTTTTGGTATGTAGACTTAAAATGTACGTAAAATAATATTGGGAGTTTTTTTTCTTTTTAGTTTTGATGGTGAACTGTAATGCAAACTAAAATATCTGTCTCAGAACAGTTAGTAAAACTTAAAAAGCAGATTAAGCATCTGCTAAAAGCATCACAGAGGTGTCTGCAATAGTGAAGAATTAGAGGGTTGGGATTAGGGCTCAGGGGGGTGATTCTGTCATCAGAAGCAGTTTTCCTGCTATGTACCTCTGTTAATTCATGAATTGGATAAGAGATTGAAAGATAAATTTTCCAGGTTTGAAGGAAATCAACAATTGGAATTTAGGGCCTGCCTGAAGAAGCCAAACGGTAAAAGTTGGGAGGTAAGTCCTCTATAATACCACTCTTCCTTCTGACATCAACCACAGGCATTCAAAAACCACATTCAGATTTCATAATTCTCTAGAAGGATGCACAGAACTCATGAAGAACTATTATACTCATGGTATGGTTCGTTACAGTGAATGCATGCAACTTAAAATCAGCCAGATAAGGGGTTCATAAGGTAGAGCCTGGGTGCTGGTGTCTATTCTTCCTATCCTTGTGGAGTAAAGATTTATTACTTTCCTGGCATCAGTGTGTGACAATACACACAGAGTACTTCCAAGCAGAGAGTTCTGAGTTTCAGCATTCAGCATTGTTGCTGAGGATTCATTACATGGACAGGATTAATTGATCATTTGCCTTCATGGGTGAACTTTGTCTCTAGGTTGATTGATACTGTATGACCCACTTTCTAGCCTGTTTAGCCCCATTCTAATACTAAAGATGGTCTTTGACTTATAAAGCATTGGCTTGGGATTTTTGAACTTTATGATGGTGTGAAAGTGATATTAATTTAGTAGAAACTGTGCTTAAAATTTTGAATCTTGACATTTCCTGGGCTAGCAATGTGCCTGGTGATATTCTTGTTGCTGGAAAGTGGCAGTGGCCTACTAGCTCCTAGGCAGCCACACATTCTCAAGAGTAAACCATTGATACTCCACAGTGTACGGTATTACAGCTCTATGAACTTCAGTAGGTCATGTGCGTTAAATGCATTTTCAATTTACTCTATTTTCAATTTATGATAGGTTTATTGGGAGCATCTGCACTGGATTTGGCCATTCTCACCCTAAGACTTTTTGTGTCCAGCACTTGCCCTAAGTAGAGACATTCTCTTTAAAAATTTTTTAATTAAAAAAATGTTTTGGGGCCAGGGACTGAATCCAGGAGAACTTTACCACTAAGCCATATCCCCAGCCTGTTTTTTTATTTTTTTGAGACAGGGTCTTGCCAAGTTGCTGAGGCTGGCTTTGAACTTGCAATCCTCCTGCCTTAGTCTCTGAGATTACAGGTGTGCACCATTGCACTCAACCATATAGACATTCTTATGGAATATAATAAGTGTTATCTTCTAGAAGTCAAGGTAAAAATCTTGACCTATTTTTGGACAAGTCCAAATTCTTTACTACTTAAAGATCCAGTGGTGGAAAGGAACCCTGTTATACCTTCCACACCTTAAGCTGAGACCATGAAAGTCAGTGCTCTTGGAAATGAGATGCCTGGGTTTAGTAGAGTCCTCAAGAGGAAGAAGGCTTACTATGTATAATTCATGTAAATTCTGATGATCAAATTAACTCATCTATAATTGCTAGTACTCCTAGCCTTTTACCAGAAGGAAGTTCAAATATCCATTGAAGGAAAATAATAAGGCAAACTATTTCTATATTTTAGATATTCAATAACAGTTACTGAAACTAAAAATAACAAGGCATACAAACACTCCAGATAACAAGATCACAATTTAAAACAAATAAATAAAACATGTAGTAGGAACAGATCCACAGGGTATTCAGATAATAAATACAGATAAAGACCAAATAAATATGCCGCGCATATTCAGTGAACTGTAACACAAAGTGGAGAATTTTTGTAGATAAATGGAAGCTACAAAAAAATAACCAATGAAGTATTTAAAATTATGAGTACAGATACAATTTTAAAAATTAAAATGTAAAGTTTGGTGGAAGAGTTTCCAGTAGGCAAATATATATGACGATAGAATTATTAAGCTAAAAAATAAAGACTGACAAAACTATAGAATAAACCACATAAAGACAAAGATATTTTAAAAGCACATGCACAAATTTTAAAGACTCAGTTTAACAGTTTCTTAGGAATCTAGGGAGGCATGGGGAGACGTACCATTAGGGTTGCCACATTTATTCTAAGTTTTCTTGCTCAATGAATGGAAGAAATTAACATTTGGGTAAAGATGAAAATATTTACCAGTATTGCCTGATAATAGCTGACATAAAGATTCTTGCTCTAAATCTATAAAGTGATTTCTTCAAAACTAATGAGAGTGTATTAACTGTGAGCTTTAGGGTATTCAATTTAGCTTTGAAGTTTAGAAAAAAATATAAAAAAATAAACTAGAAATAGGTTATTCCTGTTTATAACAATGCTTACTATAATATTCGGCTATCTAGAGTTTCCAGATTCCATTCCCTATTATAGCGTTTTCTTATTCTGTTGGCAGCAGGGAAAGTTGATATGAGATTTTTCAGGTGGAAGAGAAACAGTATCCACTATGTTTGCAAGGTTGATCCAGAGCACCAAACAAAGGTAAAGATCCTGCATATGGAACTGCTCTGCTGGATCAACATACTAGTCTGAGACCACTGGCAGCCCCGTGGTGATTGCAGATCCTCTATACCTCCTGCTTCAGCTCATCTAATCTTTGTACCAAGTATGCGTAGATTGGTGTTAAAAGATGCTGGCTCTACAAGAATGGGATCAAAATTGGAATGGGCTGCACTGCACGTATGTATAATATATCAAAATGCACCCTACTGAGCCAGGCATGGTGGTGCACACCTGTAATCCCAGTGGCAAGGGAGGCTGAGACAGAGAATCGCTGGTTTGAAGCCAGCCTCAGCAACAGCAAGGTGCTAAGCAACCTAGTGAGACCCTGTCTCTAAATAAAATACAAAATAGTGCTAGGGATGTGGCTTACTGCTTGAGTATTCCCGAGTTCGATCCCCAGTACCACCCCCCAAAAAATACACCCTACTGTCATGTATATCTAAAAACAACAAATAAAAAAATTTTTAAAAAAGCTTAAAAATTTAATAGAAATAAATGAAAAAAATATGATGCTTTAAATTTGTTTTCCCTAAAGAAAAAAGAATCCTTCTCTGCATATTCAGGAAAAAAATAAGCATAATAATAAGTTAATCATAAAACATGAAGAAAAAAAGATGCTGTCTCCTTTTTCAGAGCTCCCATATCATCAGGGTTGGAGGCATTGAACAGATACCATTCACAGTTTTCCTCATAAGCCCCAATTTGCCCAATCTCTTGGTGCTTCATGCTCAACTTTTCTTCCTGATGACTGTCTCTCCCTGCTGATCTACAATGACACTTATTCTACCACCAAATGCTAAGGCAACCATTTTCTGTGAATTTCACTAAGAGCTATAAATATGGATTGTCTAATGTTTATAAGAAATCCTTTATGCCATATTGCATTTTGCTCCTTATAAAACCCTAACTGACATCCATGCTAAAGTGGTTCTAGGGAAGTGTAACTCTCAGGATGGATAATCTAAATATTTTCTTGGTTATCTAGAATTGGTTTGCTGATTTGATCAAATTTGACTGCATTAATGATCATGTTGTACATGATAAAGGGGACACTGGAAGTTCATGTCATGCAGTGGTAAAATAATTATTTAAATGATTATGAGGACAGCTAAAATCAAGTGACTATAGAAGTCAAGGCTTTAAAACAAGCACTAACACTATGGGATGTTTTTATTAAAATAATGAGCATCATGGGATTTGTTGGTTCCTTGCACATGCACTGGACAACTAGATGAAAATAAAATTTCCTCTTAATTTCTGGGTAATGAAGTGGAGTATTGAAATTTTGATCTAATAAGAAAGACCTTTAATTCCTTTAAGCATAGGCAATTTCTGAAAACCAAACTTCAGTTCTAACCATGAGAATGGCTGTTTTAGAGCACAAAAATGAATTAATAATAACACAGAGTTGCTCTTGTTAAACTTAGAAATTGATTGGTGAAGAATTATCCCTGAAATGTGTAGAGTAACACATCACACATTTTTCAACTGTGTGGGTATCTCCTTTAAGGAAAAATGGGCAGATTTCAATAAATGTGAGAACTTGAAATTCTAGATTCTCCTGAGTCTCCTATGCCAGCAGAAGTGTCTGTTTTGCACCTGACTGATGAAGGTTGTCCTTCTTTGGCTTAAAAATTTGTGATGATCATCTCTGGGTTAGCAAAAGGAGACATTCTCGTGATGATGTATCCCCAACAATTCTCATTCCTTCTAGGTCTATAACCAGACAGAAAGGAAAAAAGAGATAGAATGCAGATGAAAACAATCATAAGATTTTCTATTCCAGGTAGGGGAATAAATCCTAAGACTGCTTAGCAAGAATAGAAGAACTATAATATTGGATCAGACTAAATTTGCTGATATGGTCACATTAAGCATAGATTCTAATTTTAATGGGTTAACTCAAGGAGAACATTAACAGTTTTCTTGGAAGGACTACTGAACCCAAATGTGGCCTACACTATATGAAGTTGAAATGTTACAATTTCCCTGGTATACTCTAGAGGAATTTATTCAAAGGATAAAGATCAGAATTCTAGAGAGGACTTATCACGAAAGAAGTTTTTCTCACTCAATTTCTCATATTCTCTAGAATATCCAGAGATTATTTCCTTAATTAGTCATGTTCTGAGATGGAGAGGTCATCATAGTGAGAAGCAAGGAGCAACTTCTCTAGGCACACTGATATATACATTTGTGCAAGAAGGTAGGAGATAAATGCCACAGAAATTCAGTGGGTCACTACTTTGGTGGAAGTACTGGGCTCCATGTATGTAGGACACATATCAAGATGAGGCTTTTAGGGCATAAGTTAAATTAATGTGTCAGAAAATGGATTTGCACTCATGGAATTTACTAATTTCCCACAATCTTCATCACCTGTAGCAGCTCATATTAAACAGCCTTGATGTAATTTAGTGGCTGAGCTAGCTAAATGCCTCATCTTATAGATCTGGAATAATGCATGTGAGGATATGTTGTAAAATCAATAACCAGTATTTGGTCCTGTTTCTGCCATAGCTAGCTAATATTCAAATTAGGAGTAAACTTGAGTGTGGTTCTCTCATTCTTGTCTCCCAAAAATGAACCATTAGTGAAAAATTTCCTTTCTATCCTATGTTTGGACTGTGCTATTTGACATGTGGTAGTTTCCTAGAAGTGGACTCTTCCACCAGGGGGCATAGGAATTGTTTCATTATTTTAAAAATTATTTTATAATAAGTTTTATTGTGTATGTTTGAGGTTACCATGATGCCATGGAATACATGTAGATAGTAAAATGGTTACTATAGTGAAACACACTAATGTATCCATCGTCTCACCTACTTTTTTTTTTTGTATTAAATTAGAAGTTAAGACTGCCACGACCACTTTAGAATTCTCATGATCGGGAATGCACTGGCAAAGAATGGGGTAACTGTACTCTCTGGGAAAATTGATGCTGCATCTTAAGGAGAAATCACATTGACATTTATGGGGCGAGGAAATATGTGCTAGGAATGAAGTAGACACTCTGGGCATTCACATGTTCTGCCTAAAGTTAATGGACATAAGCATAACTGCTAAAACTTAGATCTTTCAAAAACCAAGGTTGTGTCATCCTCCTAGGCAAGGATCCATGACCTCTTAAGGAGTTGCTGAGTATAAAGAAAATATGAAATTGTTAGATAATAACTATCAGCTATGTCTTATTTTTGAAAGTGTTGCTTCTTTATTTTGATACAAATATTTGTACATGCAAATATTTGTAATTATTGCAAATTCCTTTTCTTTTTCTTTATCCTGTATCAATACAATTTAACATAAAGTATTTTAATAGTACTTAAACTTATTCAGCATTGAGTGTGCCCCAGAGAGTAATGAACATCACATGAAAGAGAGATAAAGTGACATTGGGACTTTAATCTGTTTTTGCAAAGTGCCATGAACTGAATTGTGTCCCCTTGAATTCATATGTCAAAGTCCTAACTCCAATGTGATGGTAATTGTACAGCTGTCCTCAGGAGTTAATTAAGGTGGGAACAGGTCATGAGAGTGCAGTCTTCATGGTGGGATTAGTGGCATTTTTGGAAGAAGAATGAAAGAGAAATCATGCCCTCTCTATCTGTCATCCACTAGCCAGAAGGAACCAAATGATCCAGCATCTTCATCTTGGAAGTTCCTGCTTCAGAACTGTGAGAAATAAATATGTGTTGTTTAAGCCACCTGTCTTAAAAAGAAGGAGAGTTAGTGTATTTTTGATTTTATGAACTTCAGTTGCACTATATTTTGGGAGCATGACTTTGCTTCTGTTTTTCTTTGGGGTTAAGTATGTTTAAAAGATATTTGTATGCATCTCAAATTGACAAAGAGGAAATTGTATGGACACCCTTTTTTTGTCAAATAAGCTCAGCTAAACCATATTTCTCAGAATTCTCACTATATGGTTTCCAATTAGAGTTGGTGACAAGAAAAAATTTGTGTGAGACCTGGAAGGTGGCAATTAAATGCAGTCATTCCAATCTGAAGGTTAGATTGGCATCAGAGAAGTGCTGCAGGTTTTCCATGTAGTTGCTGATGTCTCATTGGAACAGGGCTTCTAACTCCTTGAGCTATCAATACACCTTTCCCAATTAGACTTTGGGCCAAGTGATTGTTCAATTTAGTGTATAGGCAAAAAGTTTGCATATTACCCAGGTCACTGAGAGTGCAAACTGTTGGAGATAAAAATATCGATTCCAATTTGTTAATTATTTTTCATGAGTTCCTGTTTATCTCAGCTCTCTCCCACTTCACATATGGCTCTTCCTTGAGCAGCTTGGTTCTATGGGTCGACCACCCTATCCACAACCAGAGGTAGCTCTTTTCATCAACATTTCACTAGCTCCCACAAATTCACTCGACTTCATCCCTCTAGCAAATCCTTGAATTCACATCATTCCTTGTGGTCCTGCTTCCCGGAATGAGCCCTAACTCATGAATATACATTCCACATAAATAATCACCAATACAGATTTTTAAAAAAAATCCTTAGAAATGCTTTAGTGGTTCTTTCTGTATCTGTTTTTTGTTTTTAATTTGTATTTTTGTTGTTGTTGTTTTTGAGATTGAGCTAAATTTTGAGTGTCTCAAAAGACGTTTCTTACCTGCTTCTTCTGGTGACCTTCTACCTCAAGTGTCATTGAAGATAAATATCATTGCAAATATGTAAAATATGCGTATTATATCCAGTTAAATTCTATTTATTTTCATAAATGAAAACATGCCAAATACCAAACTCTCTCAAATTATACTTTTTCTTTCTCTTCTTGATGTTCCTATGTTGCTACTTCACTTGGTATATGCCTACTATTGGAAATTGTAGATAGTTTGATTTATTTTTTAGTACTGGAGATTGAACTCAGGGGCTCTTAACCACTGAACCACATACCCAGCCCTTTTTTTTATTATTATTACTTTAATTTTGAGATAGAATCTCACTAAGTTGCTTAGAGCCTCACTATATTGCTGAGGCTGGCTTTGAAATTTCAATCCCCCTGCCTCAAACTCCCAAGGTACTAGGATTACTGACATGTACCATTATGCCTCACCAGTTCTATTTTTTATCCTCTGCATATCCATTACATTTGCAATGTAACTTTGTATATTATTGCATGAAGAGGTTTTTTTCCTCCATCCTTTGAAAGCAGGCTGGCCTGTTGATACATGTTGACAATAGAATTCAGTAGAATGGCGCAGTGCATCTTGAGCTTAGGGCTCAATTATTGTTTTGTTGCCTCTCTCTCTCAATACTCTTTGCAAGTCTGAGCTATCCTGAGATTAAGACCATGCAAAGGCCATCTAGTTGTTCCAGATGAGTTTCCCTAACCCTACCTACAGCTAGTGAATGCTCAAATGTGTGAAGCAGCCCTGTGGACATCACCAGAGCTGCCTGCCTCACACACAGCTGTTCAGAGGTGACCAGGAGAGTATTGAAATAATTTTTCCACCCCAATAGGTAGAGCTAGTGAGAAATCCAATGCTAGACATTGTCAAGCTGGATTGCACATGGAGGAGAATGATTGGCCTGGCAAGAGGGCTGGAAACCAAACTGTATAGCATGGATAAGAGGGTTAAGGACATTCAACATAGAATGGAGGAATTTTGGGAAGTACATGGTGTTTCCTTTAAAATAATTGATGATCCATTTCTAAAAGGGGATTGTAATCAACCAGCATAAAATCAGAAGACAAAATGGGAAAACTTGGAGATGTTAGGAAATATTGAATTGTAGAACTAGCTCAGATTTGTGTATTATAAATGGTGACTTACAATGCAGTTCATTTTTGTCAGTGGAAATGTTTACGTATACAATGATGGACATTTTGACCTTTCTTTCAAAAGGCAATTTCTGCTTTTGGTTGGAGTTATGATTAGATGACATGTAAGATTACTTATAATTTCAAAATCTTCTGTTCACTGAGAATTTGGTTTTTTTAATTGCAAAATACTTCCATTAGTTATCAGTTTTTTATAAAAATGTGTCATTTAAATACCAACAATATAATTGTTTGGTTTTTCATTTAATTTGAGTCAATGATATTGTAGCTATGCTCCAAGTCAAATAGTCTGAGAAACTATCCATCACCCAACCATCAGTAGAGCTATCTGATAAAATGTAGTTTAAAATAATTTACTTTAAGAAACTTTTGAGAAACAATCTCTTTTTAAAGCTAGGACTTATGATTCAAGTAGAAGTTATACAAATGTATTATTATTCTTTTATTGAAAACATTTGTTCTGGCATACATTATTTGTTAAGTTAGTGATCTAAGCACTTGGGATATGTTAGCCAACAACTGAAGTCATTTATCCTCAGAAAACTAATCTTCCAGACAGGAAGCAAACATAAATACACATAATATGAGGAAGTGATAGGGCCAAGGAAAAGAAAGCAGGAAAAGGGGACATAAATTCATGAGTCCCATGCTCTATGGGGACATAGCATTTAAGAGGAGGCACAATGGTTTACCAAACAGATATGAAAGTTCTTGGGAAAGAGGTTTCGCTGGACATATTCAAAGAAATACTTGGGAGATGATGCACTCAGATGAGGAGGGGAAAGGAAAGTATTGGGAAGAAATTAGAATGGTACAGAGTAGCCAGGTCACATGAGGCATTGTAGGTCATAGCAAGAACTTTGCATTTTATTTATAGTCTGATATAAAGCCATGGGGATGTTGAGATTAAAAAGGGTATATATTGTATTTCATAAGGCTCACTGTGCCTCTTTGTGAACAATATGCTACGAAAGGGGTAAAGTGAGAGCGTGGAGCTCATTGTTCTTCGTTGATTGCTTTTGTGTCCATTTCTCTCCTTACCCAAGTTCTGTTCTATATTTTTTGAGAAAAGAAGGGCCCTTGTTAATATATTTTTACAAACTCCCTTATGATATAGCAGAATGCTGGCAGGTCAAGGGAAGAGAGTAGCCAGGCCAATTTCTATCTTGTCTTCATCTCATTACTGATTATGAACCTAAGATGCTTGGGTGGTTCTTCTTCCACTGGGCATCAGCAACAGGTATTCCTTTGGGCTCTGGTTATGCTTCCTGTCTTCAAAACTCTTACCTAAGAGTGAGGGATTCTCTAGCATGGTATCTGTTGGTCTAGTTAGATCCTGACTGAAATAAGGTATACAAGTTGAAGTAGAGACCCTAGCAAGAGACTATTACAACAATATAGAGGAGAGAAAATGCTGTCTAGAATATATGTCAACAATGCACAAGGTAAAAAGGGGTAAGATTTGGGGTCTCTTGAAAGTAGAGCTAGCAGAGCATGTTAAAGCATTGGATAATTCATAGCCTAGAAAAAAATAAACAGAAAAATCTTCAATATCTAGTTTGAAAAATTTGATAAAAGGCAATAACATTGATAGGTCTGGGGGAGATTGCAGGAGGAGCAAATTTCAAGGGAGAGAGTGTGAATCAAGAATTCTGCTTGGTGAAAATTCATGTTGTAATGGCTATTTGATATCTATGTGGAAGGCGAAGTAGGGAGTTAAAGATGTAAATCCAGACTGTAGGCAAGCATTTTGGTGTAGGTGTATATTGAATGGGTGGGTGGGATGACTGGCATAGTAATGTCATAGAATTTCAAGAAATTACTGAGGAAAGGACTGTAGATAGAGAAGAAGGAAAATCTGAGGATCAAGCCCTAATGCACTTAAATATCTAGAAATCAGAAAAGAAACTGTCTTAGGAGACTGAAAAGTCACAAGCAGTGAAGCAGGAAGATAAAAAGATGAGAACTGTTCCTGGAAGTCAAATGAGGGGAGCTTTTTAAGGTCTGATGTTGAGTAGGTAAAATGTTTCATGTAGCACTTATGTCATGTCATTTCTTCCTCCCTCCCTTCCTTATTACTTTCTTCTTTCTTCCTTCAAGCTTCCTCCCCTCCTGCCTTTTTGTCTTTCAACCTCTCAGTTTTTTTCTTCTTTCTTATTTCTTTCATTTTTTATTCAGTCACTTAACTGTATCCATTGAGAGCTTCCTAGTTACACTATGCTTGATCATTCAGGCCTGGATACAGAAAGCCGAAAAAAGAATTGTCCATAATGGTCTGTTGGACAAGAGTTAATTTTCTCAATATACTCCCTTAAATAAGGAATAAAGTGGTTTATTTTTAGAAAACAAAACACCTTAATCTGAAAAATAAATACCTTATCCTACACCCCTTACTAAAATAATGAAATTTACATTATGCTTCACACTTTATACACATTTATGCCTACAAATACTATGTATAAATGCATGAATATTTTCATTCAATTTTATTATATTTACTAACAAAATTTTACCATGAAAATTTTAAAAATAGGTATTCTCTTTTTTTTATTTTTTATTTTTTTTATTTTTATTTTTATTTTTTTTAAAAATAGGTATTCTCTTGTAGCGTTGTTATTTTATGTTCCTGGTTGGAAATGGTAAATATGATAGAATCTTCTTAGAACTCCTATTTCTCTGTGCATATAAATTCATTCCAAGGGTTAAATTAAAAGAGAAATTAGCTCTCTACCCTTGGCTCAGAAAGCTAAATCTTTACTATTGATTCATCTCCTTCACATAGTGTTTTGCTTTTTCTCTCTTAGGACTGTGTGTGGCTCGCAGATTTCTCATTCACCAAGTTTCACCTCTAACAGTGGAGAAATATCCAGAATATGGGTTGGATCTAATTCTTCTTAAAATCAAAGATAGTTAAGCTCCAAGGTTAAAATTGGTAAGCTTGGGAAATCCTAAGTGTAAACATCACCTTTCAATCACCTGCAAATCATCTCTGGATCCCTTCTCTCTGAAACGCAGGATTGAAGCCTCACTGAAACGCAGGATTGCAGCCTCACTGAAATTTTTCTTTCTAAATTAAGTAGCACATTTCAGGTATCTAAGAAGCAGGTGAATGAGGCAAGGGGTTTTAGAACTGGATTCCATTAAACTTTGCTACTGGTTTATTTTATCATTATATTTTTACTAGTGTGTGTGAGAATTTCCATTTGATAAAAGTCATTAAAAAAGAAAATGTATGTTTTAGAGTGAAAAATAGAATTGGAAAATCAAAATATGCTTTTAAAATTCTACTTTTTAAATTCCTTTCTCAGTATAATTATGAACGACATTTGAAAATTAATATACATTAAATAGATTAAGTCCCATAAAATAATTGTATTTAACTATATAACCTAACACTTCTTACATTGAACTTTATCCAAACCTTTAAAAGATGATGTTTATAAATTTATACTCTTAACTGGGTGCGGTGGGGCACACCTGTAATCCCAGCAGTTTGGGAGGCTGAGACAGGAGAATCACAAGTTCAAAGCCAGCCTCAGCAATGGTGAGGCACTAAGCAACCCAGTGACACCCTGTCTCTAAATAAAACACAAAATAGGGCTGGGGATGTTGCTCAGTGGTCGAGTACCTCTGAGTTCAATCCCCAGTACCAAAAAAAAAAAATAGATAAATAGATAGATAAATAAATAAATTTGTACCCTTTATTCACTAAGCAACGGGATTTAAACAATTCAGAAAACATGAAAATCAAGTACCAGTGTTAACCTGCTGTTAGTTCATAAGAATAAACTACAATCTCTAAACAATATAAAATATGTAGTTTTGTGTTTTAATAAGATTAGGTTATACCGTTGCTAAATTTATTTCTAAAATATAGATTGTGGGCAGAGAAATTTAATCTGTAGATTTTAGTGAAAATACACACACTGTATTTAGCTAGGTTAAAAAAATCAGTTAAAAAAATACATCTTGCTCTTGCCCAAATTCCTCCCCTAGAAGCTATATCTAGTAAAGAACACAGTCTTATAAATAAAATACCTGGAAAATGAGATAAACACACACTTCTTGTTATTATATATTAGGAAATTAAAGCACTCTAAGATGACATGGATATGTCCTATTCAGTCTGCTCTGAGATTTGAAATATAAAGGTAGTATTAGAGTTATCTGTTCCCTACCCTCCTTTGTGATCATGTCCAAATACTAGAGAACAGGATGAGTTGCTTTTGAGTGTTTAAAAGGAAAGGAAAGTGCACCTGTTACCAGCAGTTAGTATCTGTGATGCTCACACTTTAAGAGGGCTCCTAGTGATCTGCCCTTCCTCCATATTCACAATTATAAGACACTTTGCCTTAAATGTGGCTGAATTTAGTGACTCACTTCTAATGAGTTGGATATAGCAGAAGTGTTGGGATATCAATTCAAAAATAAAGTCCAGAAAAAGAATGTGGCTTCTGTCTGAACCTATTTCTCTCTGGATCTTAACTCTAAGAGAAGCCAACTCCCATGCTGTGAGTGCAGCCATGGACAAGGCCATACAGCAAGGAGCAGATGCCTCCATCCATCAGCTAGTGAAGACCAGAGGCCTGTGAACTGCATCACCTGAGTGAACTTCCAGGTATGGAGATGACTGCAACTCCAGATGACCCTTCAACTGCCGCCTGGAGACTCCAAGACAGAAACATGCATTTAAGCCACACCTGGACTCTTGACTCACAGAGATAACAAGTATTTCTTGTTTGACCATGTTAAATTTTGGGATAGCTTTTTACTTACCAATACATAACCAATATTGAATTATTTCAGATTTTCCATGTAGGATTTCCCATTGTGCACTTATTTTATAATTTTTTTTTTTCATGGTGCTGGGGATTGAAACCAGGGCTTTGTGTATGTGAGGCAAGCAATCTACCAACTGAGCTATCTCCCAGCCCAAATTATTTGATAAATTGTGTGATCTTCCATTAATCCACAATTACTTAGGATAGTATGCATATTTTTCCCACTGAGCTGCATCTCTAGACCTTTTTATTTTTTGAGACAGGATCTCACTAAGGTGCTAAGCCTGGCTTTGAACTTGGGATCTTCCCACCTAAGTCTCCCAAATTGCTGGGATTACAGGCGTGTGCTAACATGCCCAGACCCTGGCTTTTTTTGTTTGTTCGTTTGTTTTGTTTTTCATATTTTTTCCCTCTGGTGTATTATAGTTGTACATGATGATGGAATTTTTTGTTACATATTCATACATGCACATAATATAACAATGTAATTTGGCCAGTATCACTTCCCAGCACTTCCCTGCTCCTTGCCTGACCCCTTTGTCCCTTTCTCTACTGATCTTTCTTCAGTTTTCACGAGATCTGCCTCCACACCTTTATTTTCCTTTATCCTTCTCTAGCTTCCACATATGAAAGAAAACATATCACCCTTGACCTTATGAGCTTGACTTATTTCACTTAACATAATGGTTTCTAGTTCCATACATTTTCCTGCAAATGATGTAATTTCATTTTTCTTTATGGTTGAATAGAATTCCATTGAATATATACCACATTTATTTCTACATTCATTCATTGATGAATACCTAGACTGGTTCCATAGTTTGGCTATTGTGAATTGTGCTGCTATAAAAATGGTTATGCATGTATCACTATAGTATGATGACTTTAATTTAAAAACATTTTTTGAAAAATTATTTATTTGTTGAGCTGGGTGCAGTGGTGCATGCCTGTAATCCCAGTGGCTGAGGAGGCTGAGGCAGGAGGATGGAGAGTTCAAAACTAGCCTCAGTACAAGCGAGGTGCTAAGGAATTCAGTAAGACCCTGCCTCTAAATAGGGCTGGGGATGTGGCTCAATGGTCGAATGCCCCTGAGTTCAATCCCTGGTACTCAATAAATAAACAAATAAAAATAATATTTTTTAATTTATTGGTTCTTTTTAGTTATACATGGCAAAAGAATATACTATGACATAATTATAAAAACCTGGAATATAATTTTGTTCTAATTCAGTCCCCAGTATTTCTCTTTCTCCTTCCTTCCTCTCACCCTGTTCCCTTCCCCCTACTCTAATGTTCTTTCTGCTATTCACTAGTAGATTTTTTTTAAATTAGTGTTTTATGGATGTGAATGATGGTAAGATTCCCTATGGTATATTCATATATATATATATATGAGATTGGGTCAGATTCATTCCAATGACTTTCCCTATCCCATCCTCTTCCCTTCCTTCCTTTCATTCCCCTTTGTCTACTCCTCTGATCTTACTTTTATTCTCTTCTTTTTATCTCCCCACCCTTATTTTGGATTAGCTTTTGCACATCAGAGAAAATATTTGTCCTTAAACCTTTGGGGACTGGCTTATTTCACTTATCATGATAGTCTTCAGTTCCATCCACTTACCAGCAAATGCCATAAAGTCATTCTTCTTTATAGCTGAGTTATACTCCATTGTATATATATACCTCATTTTCTTTATCCATTCATCTGTGGAGAGGCATTATCCCAATCAATAAATGTGCAAAGAACTAAACACAGACAACAGACAGTTCTTCAAAAGAAGAAATACGAATGGTTAATAAATGCATGGAAAAAATGTTCAATATCTCTAGCAATTAGAAAAATGGAAGTTAAAACTACTGAGATTACATCTCAGTTCAGTCAGAATGGCAACTATCAAGAATACAAGTAACAAAAAATGTTGGTGAAGATGCAAGGAAAAGGTTATACTCATATTTTGTTGATGGGACTACATATTAGTATAATCACTAGGGAAAGCAGTATGGAGAATCCTCAAGAGACTAGGAAATACCCCACCATATCACCCAACTACCCCACTCCATGGTATACACCCAAAAGATGTCAAATCGGCATACCACAGTCATATCAAACTTACAGCAGCACAATTCACAATAACTAAGCTGTGGGGCTAACCTAGATGGCCCTCCATGGATGACTTTAATTCTTTAGCATAAATACCAAGGAATGATGTAGCTGGGTCATGTGGTGGTTTCATGCCTAGTCTTCTGAGGACCCTCCAATACTGATTTCCAGAGTAGTTGTAGTAATTTACAATACGACCAACAGTGTAAAAGTTTTCCTTTTTCTCCACATCCTCTCCAACATTTATTATTTGTAATCTTGATAACTACCATTCTGACTGATGCGAGATGAGATCTCAGTGTAGTGTTAAATGTGCATTTATCCACTTGCTGATGATTTAAAAAATTTTCCTATATTTGTTGGCCATTTGTATTTCTTCTTTTGGTCTAATTCCTAGGACTTTGATCAATTTTGAGTTGACTTTTGTGCAGGGTGAGTGAAAAGGGGTCAGTTTTATTCTTCTACATGTAGATAAACAGATTTCTCAGCACCTTTTGTTAAAGAGGCTGTGTTTTCTTCAGTGTATGTTTTTGGTGCCTTTGTCAAGGACCAGATAACTGTGTCTGTGTTGGTTTATCTCTGTGTCTTCTAATCTGCGTGTCTGTTTTTATGCAGTTACATTTAGTTTTTGTTACTATAGCTGTGTAGCATAATTTGAAGTTAAGTATTGTGATGCTTTCAGCAGCGCTTTTGTGGCTTAGAACTACGTTGGCTATTCTGGGTCTTTTATTCTTCCAAAATAAAAGTTCTTTGAAGAATGTTATTGGTATTTTGATGGGGATTGCATTGAATCCATATATTGTTTTTGGTAGTGTGGTCATTTTAACAATATAAATTCTGCCTATAGAATAAAAATTTTATAACAAAATATATAAAATGAAATATTGTCTACCCTACAGAAGGGCTCAATCATTTCTTAGAAACTATATTTTTAAGTTAAATAACAGAAGTCTGTTAAAGACTTCTGTAAAAACAATTTGTTTCTGAAGATTGGGTCTCATGTTCTTCCTTTTAAATCCAGCATAGGAAAGTTGATGAATTAAACTGTCAAGTAACATATATTTGTTCTAAAAAGGAGTTGAAATCTGTTTTCTTAATTTGCAATGGGAGTTTGTGATGAACATAAGTTTCCACAAGAGTAAGGCAGCCTAATACAAAATGGGATAGAACGATCTCAGATAAAGAGACTAGGGTATCTTTGAGTGAAGATAGCCTCAATAAATGTAGTTTTGCCATCTTTAATATTTTTAATCTATGATGTCATTTGTTCCTTATTTATGTTATTATTAATAGTATCAGAAATATATTTTTGATACTTACAATGAATATTCTAGAAACTGAAAATCTTGGTTAGAGTAATAGGAAATAGGATAATTCTGTAACTACTTTCTAACTATGTATGGTAGAATCCCTCCAATGTAAGAAGATGATTATTCACGATAGTGGCAAATAATTTTCTTGGAAGAGAAAATATTTTTTCAGCAGAAAAACTAGCTCATGGCACAATCTTCTAAGTACAGGACACCAAGAAGACAAGGGAGAGACATCACATCACAATTTGGGTATCACCACCTTGTTATTTTTAATATATTCATTTAAATTACTTTTTCTAATACTTTCAAGTTTTCAGAAAAAGGCTCCTATATTAATTAAAATGAAATTTTCAATAATATTGGAAAAAAGACATATTGGCTGAGTCAGAGGGTAAATGACTCTTAAGTGCACTTTAAGTAACTTGGCATTAACCCATTCAGTTCTACTGCATTGTGAGGCTTTGAAGATTAAAATACCTTGCTCAAGGTAACATAGCTTATAAAATAGAAGAATCAATATTCATATATGGGTAAGGAAAAATCTAAATCTTATATTCTTTCCACTGCATTATATCACATATTTTACCTTATATGTATTTTAATCAGTTTTCTAAAATTATCCAACCAAGATTATTAGGGTCTTTCTATTTAAAGAGACTCTCTTTTTTTCCCCCTTCTATAACTATTTTTTCTAAAGGATATAGGTATGGAATTTGGTAGTCTCTAGAATCAAATAGCAGCATTACCAAATTCCCTGGATTTTTCCAAAACATTTCACCAGATCTTATTTAAGACAACTGTATAATTACATTAGAGACCTCTCAATTCACAAAGTGAGTTTTTTTCTGATAACAATAATTTTTAATTGAATTGTTGAATACATAAAATATGATACTCTTAATTTTTGATAGTTCCATTTTTGTCCTTCTACATATTTCTACCCTCCAGACAACCAGTTTCCAGCTAATTACTGCTCTCATTGCCATGCTTCATCCAGACTGGTCTTCCCTGAACAATTCCTCTTTTTTTCAACTTTTCCCATTCTTTTCATCTCAACAGAGTTCCTCACACAACTGCTGCTACTTTAAAATGATCTGGGAAATGAATTATTGCTTAAATGTTAATAAGTTACTCTTGATTAAGTGATTAATATATGATTTGAGAATACAAGCATTTTAGCAAAACACTAAGGAAAAATGTGTAATCTAAATAATATCTGCAGTGATTCAAGAGGCTGAGGCAGGATCATGTGTTCAACACCAGCCTCAGCAACTTAGCAAGGCATAAAGCAACTCAGGGAGACCTTGTCTCTAATAAAAAAGTAGCTCATGGCACAATTGTCTAAGTACAGGACACTAAGAAGACAAGGGAGAGACATCATAAAATGTATAAAAGGGCTGGGGATGTGGCTCAGTGGTTAAGTGCCCCTGGGTTCAATCCCTAGAACCGAAAAAAAAAAAAAAAAAAAAGAAAGGAAGTCTGTTTAATCATATAATGTACAGAAGGTTGACATTTCTTTTGTTGTTGTTGATCTCGTTTTTTTTGTTTTTGTAGAAACATCTTTCCTGCATCTCTAACACAAATCATTCATGTTGAATGCTAAGCCTTATGGGTGAAAACACCATTACATAGCATTTTGTCCAAATTTTCTAGTGTACATGTGGGAAAATGGAAGAAAACCTGTGGAATCCCACACTTCTTGGTTCCCAGCACCTGGATGTTGATTACATACACAGTGTAATTTTCCCTGTACCAAGCTTTCCCTGTATCTTTCCATTTATTCATAATACTGATCCACATTTAAATTTTTGCTAATTGTTGATGCTTGTTGGGGACTGGTATTCAGAGTTTCTTAAAACAGATCTGGTAGTTTCTGATTATAATACCTCGAGGAGTTAAATTAATTGTGACATAATATAAACTGGACAGTGAAGAAATTGGTTTTCTAATTGATTATCATCCTAATTCTGATAATTCTCTGTCTTCCCACATACAAAAAGGTGAATTAATGGTGCCTTACTGATACTGGCAGTTCAAAAGCTTTGCTCACTTCTTTGTCTCTATTCTTCTTTGTTCCTGGCAACTGGACCTACCAAGTGTTCACCTGTAGGGAGTTTAACAAAGATTCCAGAACACATCTTAGCCCCAGACAATAAGAAGAGAAACATATAAATTAGGATGCTATGTCAGTAAATAGTTGTAGAGTTATTCAATTAATCGTGATATACATTTGCTCTAAATTTGAAATCCCTTTGAGTAATCTTTCTGCCTGAAACAAAAATATTATTTTGAAAGTCTTCAACATTCTTTCACAAAGACAGGTGGTTCACCAGTTTAGTATTCGGCTAAATCTTGCCCTACCACTCAATATATGATGGCATTTTCCTGAAAGGAACATGGCCATCTTTCTCCAAATGATCTACAGCAAGAAATGAATACAATAGCATTTACCCAAATCAGTTCTTGTTTCACAACATACTCTATGAAAACCAAATCCTTTGTTCAAATTATTTGAGGGAAGTACCTGTTTTCCTCTTCCTTTCCCTCCTTTGGAGATTCCTAATGCATATTTATTTCTGAGTTGTTTTGAAAAAATGAAATTTGCAAACATATTTAACCCAATATGTCCTTGTTTTTATTTGAGTAAAGAAAAATATTTTGTATAACAACTATGAATAGTTATTCTTGAGGAAGCAGCATTACTATTTGCACCATTAGAAGAACACTGATTGCTATATAGCCCATGTCCAGACAGATGCGGTCTATGTCCCTAAACCTTCCAAGGTAAACTAGTATTGAGCATTCTGTACATAGTCCTTTTTATTTCTCTGACACCAAGCCAGAAATTCCAGTTTCACTCACGATTCTTTATCTGCTTTAGAAATGAAGAGAAAAATAAAACAATGATTTTACATGTACTATATCCCAGAGAATATATTGTTTGTGTACATATAATCTGTTACAATATAATTTTATTAATAGGATGAAAGTGATACAGGGTTAAAAAGGTTTTTTATTTGTTTTTTAATCTGACTCCAAACACTGACTCTACCAGCTAAAAGTTAAATCATGAGCAAGTCATTTAATCTTTCTGAGATTTTGTTTTCCCATCTGCAAACCAGTTTTGACCATTTCTGCCTTAAAATAATTTGGAAGAAGGTGAAGGTGGACAAAGAGTAGGAATACCAGGCTGCCACACATATCGAGACTTCAACATCAGTATTATTTATGCATATTAAAAATTTGTAAACTTTCAGAGAAAGTTATCCACAGTTCACTATATATATTATTTTATAATTGGTTCTCCATAGTTCAGTTTACTCATGGATGAATTACTTGCTCCATTTGCATTAGATGAACTCCAGACTTAGAAACCAATAAGCAGCCTGATGATGTAATCTTCCTTTGCCCAATTCCACCTCCTGTGTGGCAGACAAGCATCCCATCTCCAGTGTCACTATCCCTGCATAGTCAAATTCAATGCCCTCTTTACCATTTTCCCCATGAAACAAAGCTGACTGCATAGGCATCTTTTTTTCTCCCCTTTTTATTTTTTCTTATTAGTTATATGTAACATTAGGATTCTCAACCTGAACTGGCAATATAGATGTTTTCTTCTATGAATACTAGCTATGTTTTCTTTTATCCTGCATTTCTACCTACTTCTCAAACCTTCCTTTTTGAAATCCTTTTAATCCCAGATTGAACTTATAATCACTAATCCCTAGGCTTTAATGTCTAATTTCCCTCTCCTTTGTGTTGCTAGTGGGTTAACATATTAGCAGCAATCTTTTGTGCAATCCTGAATAAGACATTTGAAAAATAAACTGAACTTTTTCTAATATCAGATGGTCCAGGAATTCAGTAGAAGAAATGGATGGATGTTCATTTATTCGATATTGTTATTAATATAGCATTGTTACCATATGCTGGGAAGTGATATTAGGTCAGATAAGTCTAGATTTGCACTCCCCTTTATGACTTATTGACTGATACTAAATAACTTGGTGAGTGTCTCTGACCCTCACTTTTCTCATCAGAAAAATGCACATGGTTTTCATGATGAATAAAACCACATTACTACACCAATTTCCAGCACTGTGTTTCTGAAGAATTTATCCAAATTGCTGTATTGTTCTCATTTTGAATAATATTCCCAGTTAATATTTCATAACAACAGTTATTTTTGTCTGTTTTTTCATCTTTAAACTCCAGAATCTAGGAGAGTGGCTAGGATAGAGAAGAAATGTAACAAAAGGCTATGAATGAATGAAATATATTAATGTGGGTTTTAATGCATGAGTACAAGATATTACCATTAGTACAATGATTATCAATCCTTTCCAAAACTTCATGAGGAAGTTAATATTCTTATTTGATATCCTTATTTCCATATTAGTGAAGAAAATCTCAGGGAGATCAACATAGCAATGTCAAGTACATTTCATCTGTGAGTTCAGAACCCACTGCATACCTAATTTTTAAAATTTTGTAAACAAATATAAGTAGAGGAGTGTTTTAGGTCAGCTTCTGGGAGGAAGAGACTTAGACAAATAATTCTGTGCAAGCATACCTGGAGAAACCTGTGAGGAAATAAAGAAACGAGATGAGGCAGGACAAGAAACTAAGCAAAAATATGGTTTTCATTGAAGTCTAGACTGAGCCTGATCCCCTGTGGCACTCTGGAGTGTGGCTGGAAGCCCAGAGTTGTCCTTTCTTGAAGTAAGTAGATTGGGGGATGGGAATTTGTATTCCCATATCAGTCAGTTACTGGCTGTTTGTTGTCCTCCTCTTAAGAGGGTGCTTAAATTCTCAGGCATCTTCTGTTGAGACAACTTTTGCCAGCCAAGGACAGTTCTCTGCAGAAGTATGCAGCTGCACCTATTCGTAGCTGACACTCACAATACATAGGTGATAGATGTGTTGGTTCCATAAAGGAAATCCACACAAGGCAAGCAACAACAGTCACTATCAAAAGAGAATTGCTAAGCTTGGATCAATTTTTAGCTTTTTTCCTCCCATGCATTCACTTAACCTTAGTAGCTTACCTCCAGATGTCCTCAGCCTTGTAAGATCAACCTATTTTGAGTGACAGGCAAATAAAATTAATAAAAGGAAATTAAAGAAAAGTGACAATAGTCACTTTATCAGCAACAGTAATGTTTTAATGCCAGTCTTGCTTCAAACCATCACCAGTCACTGGGCTCAAACCCTCCACTATTATTGACAACCAAAATTACCTGATGTTCTGCCTAGTTGGGCCTCTAATCCTTGTCTGCTCTGTGAAAATCCACTTGTGTTTTGAAATTTAGATCTATACTGTTAGTTTGCATTTTTGTGTTCTATCTGGGACCTATGTAATTGTGCTCACCTATTTCTTCTGTTTGAAATTTACATTGTTTTGGCCACAACTTTATGCATCATATTTAGTCTGAAAAATCAGTTTTTCAGATCAGCCTGATTCTAGGCCTAAGTACCTCAGGTCCTGCAGCCAATAGCTTCCAGCAATGACAGCATCTTCGTTTTCAGAAGTCCAATTTCTGTGGCCTCCTATGGAAGAGACATTAATTTCTAGTTGCAAATATCCATAAAGTATTCTGCAGTGCAGAGCATTTAATTATACAGGGATAGTTGATCTTAGAATTTTAAACCCCGTGGGGATACTTTATTTGCAAGTTGCAACCCCCGTAAATGTCAATAAAATCACAACCTGTAAATTAGAAAGTGATCAAATAGCTCTGGAGACAGCTGAGGTTTAGGTGAACCACAACAAAATGACTTTACCTGGAGGCCAAGAAACTATGGTTATAGGGCAAAGAACTCTGGTAAGCATTAGTCTGATTCATTGAGAGTGAGGGGGCCATGGGGTTACTAAAAATAAACATTTTACTTTCTAACATCCAACACTAAGAACACTGGAATTACTTATTCAAAAAATTCAGATGTCAACCTGCATTTGGATTTCTTGATAAAGAGTAATAACAATAACAGGAACATCAAAATAATAGCAACAAAATCTGATACAAATAATATAGAGAATCAAATAAAAGAAGGAAGAAGAGATGAAGAAGGAAAAGAGGAAAGAGGAGGAAGAAGAAATAATTCATATGTGCTACAGCATCTTCTCTATTGAAATCTTTAAACTATAAAGTGCTATTCACTAGT
Source organism: Geosciurus inauris (assembly GCA_004024805.1). Taxonomy (NCBI): domain Eukaryota; kingdom Metazoa; phylum Chordata; class Mammalia; order Rodentia; family Sciuridae; genus Geosciurus; species Geosciurus inauris. Next base: position 110,012 of record PVHX01004619.1, read on the forward strand.
GAAAAGAGCTCACTATGTGTCAGCTGATGTGCTATATATTCCAGAAACACATATAAAATTAGTGAGAAACTCTGTTGTGCCATTATTGGGTTTAGAGTTAATGAGAAGAACTACATATAAAAAATTACCTCTTACATTTGTCACACAATCCCCCACAGGGGATTAGGACAAACACACAAAGATAAGAATTTCACATGTCAGGATAAGAAATATTTTCATAGAGTAGACGAGTCAAGGTGAATCTTGAACATCTTTCCACCCATCCATTCAACTTTTTATTATGTAAAGTAGTTATGAGTTTTGCCTGTCAGCTTCGCAGATTGATTCATGTGAGAAGAAACACAAGTTAGTTCTAGAGGTGAAGGAAGCCAAAGCTGAGGTATGGAAATGGATAAACACATAGGGAGTATTGGTGTTTGGGGTGATGAAAGAAAATATAGAGAAGAAATCTTAGAAGTATCATATGTCTTACATCTGAGAAGGCACCAGAATGCTTTCCCTTAGCAAGATGTGAGTCTTGCTGACCGAAAGCAGATAATCTTAAAGTCATTAATCTTGTTAACAGAAGTGCAATTAGGACTAAAGATCACAAAATTGATAATTTGTTTTCTTTTTCAACTTGTTAGAAAAATGTATTATTTAGCCATAATACATGTAGGAAAATAACTCTTTACTGCTTAATAAGAGGATGGACATCTACAACTAAAAATATTAAAAGAAAAGAGGATGGACTATTTCAAAAGCTGAATCAACACTTTCATCGGACAGATAAAGTCCTTATGTTCATAAAGTTTATTACCAACTCCACAGTAAAGGATAAACAATGAAAAACTATTCGAGAACATACTCTCTTGTATATGTACATGATTTATCTCTTTATATATGACTTATGCTTAAATTCATCAAGAGTATTTAATGAAGACTCTACCATGTTCTTAGAGCAGCTAGATTCTGGGCAGAATTAGGATAAATAAGAAATAGATTCTAGCTGGGCGTGGAGGCGCATGCCTGTAATCCTAGTGGCTCAGGAGGCTGAGGCAGGAGGATCTCAAGTTCAAAGCCAGCCCCAGCAACTTAGCAGAGCCCCAAGTAACTCAGTGAGATCCTGCCTCTAAATAAAAGGGCAATGTGGTTCCATGGTTAAGCGCCCATGGGCTCAATTCCCAGTACCAAAACGAAAAACAAAAGAAATAGATTCTATTCTCTAGGAAATGGCAGTCTAATAAGAGCATTAGGATATGTAAATAAAAATAGTAATCCAATATGTATAGAATAACCAAAAGAAGAATAAAGAATATGTGATAAGATTCCTGAGAACAAAGAGATTACCTTTTGTTGTATATCCTGATGGAGAAATTGACAACTTACCTAACTATGAACTGAAGCTCAGAATTTAGATACCAAAGACCATGCAGACAGAAGGGTAAATGTGGGGAGGCAGTGTACTATGGGGCTGGGACTCCCATGACAAAGCATACAGATGGAGGAATTAAGCAATTCTCTCACAGTTCTAGAGGCTAGAACTCTGAGATCAAGCTTTGGGCAGGGTTCATTCCTTCTCACGGAATTAACTGCTCCAGGTCTTTCTCTTTGATTCATAGATGGCTGTCTTCACATTGTCTTTCCCCTACATGTGTCTGTGTCCTAACTTCTTCATCTTGTAAGAATGCCAATCATGATAGATTAGGCTTCACCCTAACAACTTTTTTTTTAAATATAATAAACTCCATATAGACTTGTCTACAAACACCATCACATTGTGAGGTACTAGGAGTTAGCATGTTGTACATATGACAGGAGGGAGACTCCGTGCAGGTTACAGCAAACAATGAGGTAGAAAATTTGGGGATACATGAAAAGAGTGGTGAACTTTAGTTTGACTAGCATATATTACATGAACTTACACACCATTGTAGACTGGAGCAAAGGACAGGCATGATTGTCTAGATCTTGAATATCAAACCAGAAAGTTTGGATTTTAATTCCTCAAGCATTGGGAGACCAGAAATGAATCCGAGCAGGAGAGTAACTTAATAAATTCCAAATCATTGCACAATTGCACTGTGCCAGAAACCATGCTGTTTTACCTTATCATCTCATTTTACCATTGTATTGTAATCTTTGCAATAATAACTTTAGGTATTTTTTTTAGTCCTGTTTTGCAAAGAGGTAAACTAAGGTTAAAAATGTTACAAAGATGGGAATGAAGGTCTGTGGTAGAGCATTTTCCTAGCATACATGAGGCTTTGGGTTCCCACCACCACACACACCCACCCACTCACCCACACACACACACACTCTCACACAAGTTGTTATAGCTTATGAATATTAGAGCAGAAAATCTAATTTAAGTCTTTGAAATCTGGCTTCACATCCAGTGTTTTTCATCTCAGACATTTTAGACATCTTTAAAATTTCTATTTGGTTTTTTTATATATATCTTTAATGTTTCTACTTCCACTTTTGAACATATGGGATAGAGTTACAAGTTTTCCATGTCTTTGATAATTTTCTTATCTGTTAGTTCTTGGACAGTTTCAATTGATTGATTTTTATCCTTGTCATGGCTTACATTTTCCTACCAGCAAATTCTAGGCAGTTTGTTCCACCTGGAATCTCATGTCTGTCTCCTTAACCCAGGGTGTCCTCTGCATTGCACCTCAGCTCTCTTTGTGCCCTGGCCTGTAAACTCTCCAAGACATTAAGCTGGAACACTTATTTGTCTCACCTCATTTATTTTTAAATTATCAGGATTCTGCATCCTTCATTTCCTAAAATCTAGTGCCTTGATAGCTATTGACATATATTTCATAAGGATTTTGGCTATTTCAAATAGAAAGTTAAATTCAATTCCTTTCATTCAGTAGTGATCTAAAGCAAATGCCAAGCTAGGTATTTTAATTTTAAAACATTGCTTTCCATGTAAAAATTAGGATGGAAGGTAGAAGAGTAAGGCAGACAGTAAAATCCTAAAATTTAAACATGTTTAAGACAACTCACCAAGATAAGTGTGATGTAACACCATTAGTGCAATTAAGGGTAAAACAAGTAAGGAGGACACATTTTTATGGTGTCTTCTAGGTGGAGGAGATTAAGACCTTCCTGCCATCCATAAGATTTCTTCTAAGACATTTGGAATCCCTCTAGAACTAGTTTTCCTAGGACAAACTCTTCTTCCCTTCTCTTCCTTTGCTTTCTCCTCTCTATGTGAGCACAGACTGATGCCTCATTCTTATCTCCATTTTTCACGTAATCCAAACCCCATTCTTAAGGCACAGGGCACCTAACATTGCTTTAGCTGCTATTTGATGATACTCTCATACCACCACTTTTCTATCATAAATGTGCCAAAAAGAATTTCAATATCCCTTCAGTATCTACTAGAAGCCCATTTGTGAATATAATCCTTATTAGTAAAGCCATAGTAGAAATTTGTTGAACATTTCCTTAATGAGCTAGAAGAATGAACAGGCATAGTCCTGAAGAACACTATGTAAATCTTTTCTTAAGAATTGCATTATGTGAAAACTCAGAAGAAGATGGCAGATCAGAAGGGTGCACTTCCCAACAGTTCCTCCGCATCAGACTTAACAAAGCAGGAAGACTGTTCCTGAATGAAGGGAACAGTAACAAAGGGAATTCACTGAAACTTTATACTGTGCTGTAAAAGAAACTGTAGAGACACAAAAATTCAGAAACTTCAAGCAGAATATAAGAAATAACATGTTAGAGATGCACCAGTGTGGTGTTGGGAGCAGCCACTGGGGTGGTGGTGCTGACAGCAGACAGGATGGTGTGGTGAATAATAACAAAAATAAATTAAGTTCTAAAAAATTAGCTTTGGAAAACCTATAGATTAGATAGGGAAGCTACTCTTAATGAACACAGATTGAGTGAAACCAACCAAAAATTGCTCTAGCCCCTGGGACAGATAGTTCTGCAGGAACTGATATCACTGGTTCAGACGACAACTGCAGGAACAGTCCAGGAACTATCTATAAACACTGCATAGCAGTAAGCAAAGACCAATCAGGAACACATAAAGGAAATAGCCAGCACTGGCATATTATGACTTGCAAAGTTGCCTGAACCAGAGTGACTGAAATAGGCATAAAGAAAAATTATACTTTGATTACATAGGCTACAGATACCAAGGGGGAAAAGCTCCTTCTGTTGGCAGCACCCATAAAAGCTACTGGGAAAACATCTATAGCTGCCACACAAGGGTGTTTGCACTCCAACACTGATACTTGGGAATTTACATTCATAGTGGTGAAGGTGAAACCTGTGAAGGGTTAGTCCCTACATACTAAAAGTGAATTTAACCAGAAGCCCCAGAGATCCTGATGCCCTATAGAGAGACCAGCATCTCCCCAGGAATAGGGAGTTTCAAAATTCACCCAAGACTAAATCCCAACTACAAGAACTTCCAATTTAGAACTCTGACTCACTCTCCAATATAGAATTAAACAATTAATTAGCATTCCCCAGTGAATCTCTCCCTATACTGGAAAACTGGAAGCTGAGAGCTATGGCTCTAGCTCTAGCCAGCTAGGTGAGGAACACAAAGATGTTGGACCTAACACCCCAGCCCTTGACCCAAGGGTTACAGAGCCAAAAATAAATACAAGGAATGAAAATCCATCCCTGTAACAGTTTTGACCACTGCAGCAGAAACAAGCCATCTATTTCCCATTGAGATTTTTTTCCTTATTTCTTTTTCCCCTCTGTATTTCCATTTTTACTGTTCTTTTTAAAAATTTAACTTTAAAGTTTTTAAACATTTCATTATATTGTATTTTTTTACTTTTTCTATTATGCACGACTATGTGTGTGTGTCTGTATACTCACTGCGCAGATAGATTTAAAACAACTTATATACTCATGTAATTTTATTTTCACATTAATAGCTTTCTTCTGCATTTATTTATTATTTAGCTTTATTTGACTTAGACAAGGTATAATTATACAAGAGTTTGAGTTATTTTGACCTTACACTTGCTGATTTGTTTATATCTTGGTCCTTGTCCCTCCTATTTCCCCTTCTTCACTCTCTTCCCCCAGCAACCAATTTTCCTATTCCATCTTTCTCTTTGTTCTTTTTCACTACTTTCAGTTAAATTTTATTCCTTCTCCTTTACAATCAACATCTGCTATCTCTTACCTCTCTCCTGAAAACTTTTTTAAGTATTCCAAACTTTATCTTGCCTTCATACCCTATTTACTCTTAAGAAAATGAAATCCCACTAAAAAATAGAATTATATAGTTTACATAATTCCTTCTCATTCATGTTGTTGTGATTAGTAATTATTATGTGTTGTGATCATTAATATGGTGGATGTCATTGTTGAAATCTGCTATAAATGCCTGATACTGTTCATGGTTTTTTACTGTTGGTACTGTTGTGAAATGTTGCCATTCCAATACAGGTGACAGTTAATGTTATAGTTGCCAAAGTAGACACTGGACATTTATCATAAGGCTGTATATTTATTGCTGACATTAGTAATAATCCTGTCTCACTTTCCCTCTAAAAGAAGCTTGGAAGTGATTTGGACACTTTAAGATCATGGAGTAGAGGTCTTGCTGCTGAGAAATACACACAACTCAGTGAAGCAACAGTGAATCTTATCCTATATGTGATGTAGCCCCACCTGAACCTTAACATTACTTGAAATCATATAATTGGGAAGACAAAACACTAAATTTAACAACCAACCTCCAAGGAGGAATAACCAAAGGGGGATCTCAGGTCCTACACCTTGACTTCCACACATACTAAAACAGAGAGAAGTCCCAGAACAAAACAGATTATACATGAAAGAATGCGTATAAATGAGAAAGGGGGACTGCATCTCAATTGACTCACAAGCCAAAAATCTCTGAAACCATGAGTAAAGAGGCCAACAAATCTCCCACTAAGGATCCCACAGATATGGAAGGGGATGAAAATCCAGAGAAAGAGTACAAAAATCTGAGTTACATGTTCAATGATCTAAGAGAAGATCTAAGGAATGAATTAAGAAAGCAAATACAGGAAATGAAAGACCATTGTGAAAAGAGACCAATCAGAACTCTTGGAAATGAGAGTCACACTTAATAAAAAATTCACTTGAAAATATCCCTAACAGATTAGATTGCATGGAAAATAGAACTTCAGCCCTTGAAGACAGCATAAATAAACTTGGGTACACAGTATGCAATAAAGTTAAAAATGACAGAAGACAATCAGAATATTCAAGAACTCTGAGACTATAACAATAGACCAAAACTGAGAATCACTGGGATAGAAGATAACATACAGATACAAGCTAAAGACATGAAGAATATGTTCTATGATATATAACAGAAATGAGATAGAGATCCACATATAGGATGCATATAGGACACCAAATAGATATGATCAGAAGTTCTCCAAAGTACCTCATAATCGAAATTCCAAACACAGAAAATAAAGAAGGAATATTAAAAGTTAAAAGAGAGAAACACCAGGTCACATTTAGAAGCAAACCAATAAGGCACACTTCTGTGTTTTCAACTCAGATCCTAAAATCAAGGAGCATTTGGAATGAGATATTCCAAGTTCCAAAAGAAAACAATTTCTAGTCAAGATTTCTATATGAAGCAAAGCTCTCATTCAAATTTGAGGGGGAAATAAAAACTTTCCATTATACAGATAAACTAAAAGAATGCATGACCACCAAGACAGCACTACAAAGACTTCTCAAAGATAAAGTACACACAGAGGGTTCAAAAAATAAATCCCAAATATCCTAAGTTGAAGAAGACCAATGGAAGAGTAATTTACTAAATGAGAATCAAGACGGTATCAAATATAGCAAAAAAATCAAAATAGCAGGAAATCATATAAAACATACTATACTAACACAATATAAATTATATCATTTTCCCAATAAATGCATGCCCAATTAATTTACACTTAATGTAAAACTATAGCACCTTCCCAGAGATTAGTAGAAAGGATCAAAAAACAAGATCCATCTGGGCACGGTGGTGCACGCCTATAATCCCAGCAGCTTGGGAGGCTGAGACAGAAGAATTGTGAGTTCAAAGCTAGCCTCGGCCATGGTGCGGTACTAAGCAACTCAGTGAGGAGACTCTGTCTCTAAATAAAATACAAAATAGGGCTGGGGATGAGGTGCAGTGGTCGAGTGCCCCTAAGTTCAATCCCCAGTACAAAACAAAACAAAAAAACAACAAAAGAACCAAAATTCAACTATATGCTGTTTTCAAGAGACTCACCCCACAGGAAAGCCACTCACAGTCTGAAGGTAAAGGTAAATGTGTAACTACTACTACTTGTTTATGGTCCATGGAGTCCATAAACAAGTAGTAGTAGTTACACATTTGACAAGGCAGATTACAAGCAAAATTAATCAGAGACACAGAAGGCCACTACATTCTGATAAAGGGAACAATTTAGCAAGAAGATATAATAATAGTAAATATATATCCTCCAAATGTTAGCCCACCCAATTACATAAAAAAACTCACTAATATTAAATTGCACATAGACTTCAATGCAATAACACTGGACAATTTCACCCTAATCACCAATAGACATATTATCAAAACATAAAATCAATGACAATGAATATATTTGCAATCTAAATAATACTATATATAAAGTGGACTTAGTAGATATCTACAGAATATTTGACCCCTAAACAGTTAAATTTACCTTCTTCTCAGCAACACATGGAACTGTGGAAACTTTCTCCAAATAGACACAAATATTTCACAAAATATTCCCCAAATAGATCACAATATAAGTCACAGCAAATGCAAAAAAAGATATAATCCTGTGCATTCTATCAGATTATAACAGAATAAAACCAGAAATTCACAGCAAGAAAAATAGTAGAAACCATATAAACACATGGAGCTCGAACAATATTCTTTTAAATGAAGAACTGATCAAGGAGGAAATAAGAGAAGAATTTAAGAAATTCTTAAAGCAAATGAGAAAAGAGATCCCTGGGACAATATGAAAGCAGTTCTAAAAGGAAAATTTATAACAAGGGCCTACATTAGTGAGAGAGAGAGAGAGAGAGAGAGAGAGATTGATCCTGAATAAATAAGCTTATGTTTCATGTCAAAGTCTTAGAAAAAAAAGAACAATCTAATTCCAAAATTGGTACAAAACAGGAAATAATTAAAATCTGAGTCAAAATTAATGAAATTAAGAACAAAAGAAACAATACATAGAATTACTACAATGAAGAGTTGGTTCTTTGAAAACAAAAGATTGATAAACACTGGGCCAAAATAACCAAAAGAAAGGGGCGGGTGGAGAAAAGGGAGAGGAGATAAAACCCAAATAAAAACAATTAGACATGAAAAAGGAGGTATTACTGCATTCACTTCTGAAATCCACAGAATCATTAGAAACTATTTTTAAAATTTTCAGTTCAATAAACTGGAAAACCCAGAAGATGTTAACAAATTCTAGACATATATTACTTGCCCCAATTGAACCAGGAAGATATAGAAAACCTAAACATACAAATATCAAGTAATGAATTTGAAACAGCAATTAAAAGCATTCCAACAAAGAAAAGCCCAGGAGCAGATGGATTCTTAGCTGAGTTCTACCAGAGCTTTAAAGAAGAACACACACCCCCAGTCTTTCTCAAATTATTCCATGAAACTGGAAGGGAGGAAACACTCCAAAATACAATCTAAGAAAGTCAGTACAACTCTGATACCAAACCTAGAAAAAGACATTAATAAAAGAAAACTACAGACTAGTGTCCTCTATCAATACAGATGTAAACATTCTTAATAAAATATCAGCAAACAACATTCAAAAGCACATCAAGAAGATAATACACCAAGACCAATTGGGTCTTCATCAAAAAGATAATAAACCATGAGCAGGAAAGCAAGTTCGGTTCAACATATGCAAACCAAAAAATGTAATTACCTATAAGTAAGGACAAGAATCACATTATCATCTCAATAGGTACAGAATAGGCCTTTGATAAAATCCAGCACCCATTTATGTTATAAACACTGCAGAAGCTAGGTATAGAAGGAACTTACCTCAACATTATATAGGTTAATTATGAAAAACTCAAAACTAGTAACATACTGAATGGAGAAAAACTGAGGACATTTCCTTTAAAATCAGGAATAAGACAAGGCTGTCCCTTTCCACATCTTCATTGCCAGAGAAGTCAGACAAGAGAAGAAAATTAAAGGGATATAAATAGGAAAAGAAGTCAAGCTATCCATGGTGATGATATGACCTTATAAGACCCAAAAGCTACATCAGAAGACTTCTAGGGTTGATAAATGAATTCAGCAAAGTAGTAAGATAAAGATCAACACACATAAATCAATAGTATTTCCATATTCCAACAGTGATTTTTCTGCAAAGAAATTCAGGAAATCCATCCCATCCACAATAACCTCAAAAATAAAAAATACTTGGGAATTAATTTATTCAGCCAAGGAAGTGAAAGACCTCCAGTGAAAATTGTAAAACAATGAAGAAAGGAACTGAAGAACTTAGAAGATGGAAAGACCTGTCATGTTCTTGGATTGGCAAAATGAATACTGTCAAAATGGCATACTACCAAAAGCAATATACAGATTCAATTCAATGCAATTCTCATTAAGATACCAATGGTATCTTTCACAGAATTAGAAAAATTCCTTAAATTCATTTGAAAAAAATAGGAGATCCAGTATAGCCAAAGCAATACTAATAATTAAGTGATGTAGGAGGCATCACAATACCTGATCTGGAATTATACTACTGAGCTATAGTAATAAAAACAACATATTATTGGCAGCAAAATAGACATGAAGACCAATCAAATATAAGACACAGAGAGAAACCGACATATTTAAAACCATCAGATAATTAATGAAGATTCCAAAAATATATGTTGGAGAAAAGATAATTTTTTGAACAAATGGTTCTGCTAAAACTGGATAGCCATATGTAGAAGAATGAAACTAGATCCCTATCTCTCACCCTGCCCAAATCAAAATGGATCAAAGACATAGGAATTAGACTAGAAACTTTTCAAGTGCTAGGAAAATGAAAGCATGTTCAACCCTCTATCATAACGGTGCTGCCACCAACTTTCTTAGCAAGATCCCTAAAGTTCCAGAAATAAAACCAAGAGTCACTAAGTGGGATGCTGTCAATTTAAAAAGCTTCTGCACAAGACACAGTGACAAACCCACATAAATACAAATACCTGATACTAGAAAAGGTGCCAAAACATTTATTTGACACTTTAACATATTGGCTCAGGTACTTACTGCCTAAACAGAGTCCTAAAGTAAAAAAATGAAATTAAAAAAATCAATAAATGGGATGGCATCAAACTAAAAAACTTCTTTACAGCAAAGGAAACACAAGCATGAAGGGAGAGCCTACAGAATGGATGCCACCTGCACCCCAGATAGAGCATTAATATCCAGGATATACAAAGAACTCAAAAAACTTGACACCAAATAATAACTCAATTAATAAATGGGCAAGAGAATTAAACAGATGCTTCTCAAAAGAAGAAATACAATTAGCCAACAAATACATGAAAAAAATATTTACATCTCTAGTAATCAGGGAAATTAAATCAAAACTACATTGAGATTTTATCTCACTCCAGTCAGAATGACAATATCAAGAATATGAATAATTATAAGTGTTGATAAGGAGGTAGGGGAAAAGTTATGTTTATACATTGCTGGTGAGACTACAAATTAGTGCAACCACTCTGGAAAGCAGTATGGAGGTTTCTCAAAACACTAGGAATAAAACCACCATATGATCCAGCTATCCTACTTTTCAGTATGCATACCAAAGATCTATAGTGACACAATCTCATCAATATGTATAGCAGCATAATTCACAATAGCTAAGCTATGGAACCAACCAAGGTGTCCTAAATGAATGAACAAAGAAAATGTGATGTATATATACACAATGGAGTATTACTCAGCCATAAAGAAGAATGAAACTTTGGCATTTGCTGGTAACTGGAAACAAATGGAGACTATTATGCTAAGTGAAATAAGCCAGACTTAGAAAGCCAAAGGTCAATTATTGTTTTTCATATGTGGAATCTAGTCTAAGTAAACGAGGGGGAAAAAAGATAAATAGAGAAAAAGTAAAAAATAGATATTCCATAAAAGAAGAAAGACCAGTGAGCTAGATGAAGGGACTGAGAGGGAGAGAGAAGAGATGAAATAAGGAAAGAACAAAGAAATGAATCTGACCTAACTTTTCTATACACATATATGAATATGCCACAGTGAATCTTACCATCATGTATATCCATAAGACACAAACCAAAAAGAAAAATATCTAAAAATAAATAGTAGAAAGATAAATAGAGCAGAGAGAAGGAAACAAGGAGAGGAAGGAGTGGAAGGAAAGGGAAATACTAGGGAGTGAATTTGAACAAATTATTTTCCATGATTTTTTAATTTTGTCAAAATGAATGCTATTTTTATGCACAACCAAAAATAAACAAGAAACCTAAAATAAATGAATAAATTAATTGCAGCTTAAAAATAAGCTCTGACAGCAGAGGAAAAAAGAGTATAGAGAGCGAGCCTCCAGAATGGAAGAAAATCTTTGCCAGCTGTACTTCTGGCAGGAGATTAATATCCAGAATATATAAAGAACTCAAAAAACTTAACACCATAAAATGCCAAATAACCCAATCAACAAATAGACATAAAAGCTGTGTAGACATTTCTCAAAAGAAGAAACAAAGGGCCAGCAAATATATGAAAAAAAAAAAACAAAACCATGTTCAACATCTCTAGTAATCAAGGAAATGCCAATTAAAACCACACTAAGGGGGGTGGGGTTATGGCTCAGTGGTAGCGTGCTCACCTAGCACGCGGGAGGCGCTGGGTTCGATCCTCAGCACCACATAAAAATAAAATAAAGATGTTGTGTTCACCTACAACTAAAAAATATTAAAAAAAAAAACACACTAAGATTTCATTGCATTCCAGTGGGAATGGCAATTATCAAGGAGATAAATAATAATAAATGCTGGTGAGCATGTAGGGGAAAAGATACATTCATTCGTTGTGAGTGGCACTAAAAACTAGTATGATCACACTGAGAAGCAGTATGGAGATTCCTTTAAACTAAGAATGGAACTATCATATGATCCAGCTCCCATACTCTTTGGTATTTATCCAAAAATATCAAAGTCAGTATACTATAGTGATATAGCCACCTCAATGTTTATAGAAACACAATTTACAATAGCCAAATTATGAAATCAGCCCAGATTCCTGTCAATAGATTAGTGGATTAAGAAAGTGTGGTACATATACACAATCAAGTTTTACTCACCATAAAGAAGAATGAAATAATAGCATTCTCTGGTAAATGAATGGAAATAGAGAAAATCATGATAAGTGAAATAAGCCAGTCTCAGAAAATCAAGGGTTGAATGTTTTCTTTCATTATGGAAACTGGAGCAAAATAAAGAAAAGAAGGACAGAAGGATTGGATGTCATAAAGAAATAGGAAAGATCAGTAGAGTGGAGGAATGTGATCAAGACAGAGGAGGAGGGACAGGAAAGGGGAGGAAATACGGAATTTTGAAAATCATGCTTTGTACACACAGAAATATGCAACAGCGAATTTCACCTTTAGGGTAAGTATAGAGAACCAATCAAAAGGGGAAGAAAGAACAGTGAATTGGAGTAGGGAGAACAGAGAGAGGGAGAAAAGGGAAAAGTGGGGGATATGAACTGAAATTGAATTCTATGCATGTATGATTTTATTTAGATGGACCCAACTACTATGTATTACTATAATATTCTAATAAAAAAAACTTTAAAAAAGGAATTGCATTGTGTATTAGATAAACCAGATCTTGGTATTTAAAATACAATTTCAACACGTGATTATATAAAGTGAATTTATGTGACTTTATATTTCTTTTGAAGAACTCTAGCTTTGAGAATATATAGATGTTTATAGTTTAGTGTTCCATGTTTCCTTATACCACTTCCCCTGAATCAAAATGTTTACTAC